>JAKSZT010035887.1:1904830-2106409 GCA_026826555.1 Tolypeutes matacus | reverse complement strand
CTATCCCAGTCCCCTCAGGATTGGGGGAAGAACTATGGACTAGAGTGGACTTGGTGGTATTCTGTTGTGCTTAATAGTCTTATATATAGGCAGAGAAGAGTAGCAAAAAAAGGATTTCCCCCTTTTTCTTTCATTGGTGAGTATGTTATGCATCCACACAGGTTTCTTCTCTGACTCCTGGCTTTTAAACCATTCTGCCTTATCTGTGCCCATTGCACCTTTCTCCTGGAATTCTGCTGCAATGCCCTAGCTTTCACTTTGACTCTCATCTTTAGTGTTGCTTTAACCTCCCTTTACACTTACCCACTTTTCTCCTCAATACTGCTTTTTTTCATTCCAGTAATGAACAACTCTAGAGTGCATGTAATCTTAAGTTCATTTTCTATTTTATATATAGATACACAATTTCATATGGTTAAAATCAGGGAGAAAATTCTGAACCATTGGAAATAGTGAGAGGATGCTGCAGAGAAAATTATTGATTTAACTGTATTTTCTCACACTTAGGGCACAATGAGCAAAAATAAACCTGAACTTTAATTCCAATGGTTGAAGTAGCCAAATAGACTGTTTTAAATTAGTGTTTTAGCTTGAAAGTATGTAGACAAAAAAAGAAATGTACACTTACTCTGTAAGACAAGATTTTAAAATTCTGTCTTCCTGTAAAAGTAGAGTATATATGAAAGAAAGGCAAGATGAATTTCATGTCTAATTCTGATATCCTTAAAGTTTTAAATCTTGTTTAATTTTTCATGTTATTTGTATAATTTTTCCTCTATGTTGCTAACACTTAAGAGCTGGGAAAACATATTTACCTTCCAAGCCTACAGATTCCTTTGTTCATCCTTTCTGACGAAAGCAAGAGTATCATTTTTTTTTTCATATCTATACAAACAAAACATTCAACTCATTCTTCAGTAGAGAGATGAGTAGGTTTTAATGATCTGTTGAGGAAGCTGACAGTATTTTAATAAATTTTATTAATAACATTTAAAAAGGAAGTAAGTGTGGGAAAGGATGCTATGAATTGGAACCCTGGAGTGTTTGTTTTTGGGAATGGAAAATGGTGCAGGCTCTGTAGAAAGATATATGGCAGTTCCTTAACATGTAAAATGTAGAATCACCATTGACCCAGAAATCCCACTCATAGGAATGTACCCAAAATGAAAAAAAAAACAATGTTTATAAAATTATTCACAAAAGCCAAAAAGTGGAAACAACCTGTGTCCATCAACAAATGAATGGCTAAACAAAATGTGGCACAGGTGCACAATGGAATTTAGGGGCCATAATGAGACATGCTGCAACATGGAAGAACTTGGGTAGAGGTACTCACCCGTGGATGGGATATCTAGGGCGTGGTGTCTCCATGCTCTGGGTGAAGAGTACATGGAACATTGAGAACCCCCCTCCATGGGTGCCAGGGATTGGGCTAGCTGGGTCCACGCTGAGATCAGTGAGTTTGGGGCTCCCACTGCCCAGCATATACTCCCCTGGCTCATGGCCTCTTATGTCTGTTCTCATTCTGGAACCAGGTATACTCACACTCAGGCTACCCAGACTGATCTTAAGGTTAGTGTAAGACTGGTTATTAATAATAAAGGAGACTATTAGACCTGAAGATGGGGCCCCAGGAGGTTGAAGTCAAGGTATAGACAGACTGGGTGGTCTTAGAAAAGATAAGTTGCTACAAATAGAGAATAGTGTCTCCTACAAGAAGTGGTTGCACACCCATCCTGTGAGGACTAGGTACTGCTCCCAAATCCTGTTTTCTTCATATTTGACCTGGCTGCAACCTGGAAGGGAAACACCTTAAACCAGCTGACCTGGGCCAGCACGGCCCCAGGGATCCCAACCAACTGCTGATCTGCCAAAGGACCCTTTGCTCCATTTTTGTGCCTATGAATGACTATACCAACATGCCCAAATCACATTGCCTTACTTCCTCCTAGCCAAACAAGGGGGCATATATGCTATTGTTAACACCTCCTGCTATTTGTGGGTTAATACCTCAAGGGAGATGGAACAGGAGCTGACTACAATCCAGCAACACGCCCACTGGCTTCAAAGTGTGCAAACATTCTCCATGGGATCTCTTCTGCTGGAGAGGTAGGGGGAGCATGGATGCAGTCATTGTTTCAGAAAGGCCTGATCATCACCTTGCTTCAAACAGCAGGCATGGGTGAAGTCTATGGTGAAGCTGCTGGAGTTCCAAACCTTCACTGTCAACATTGGTGAGAGCTGGTAGGCAGGTCCCATCTCCACCTTCATGCTTATGTTGTAGAAGTTAATGGGGAGGAGTGGGCTAGGCCTGGTCTAGCAGTTGAGCGGTAGACTGCTGGTGAAGTCACCTACATGCCTAGTGACCGTTTCCCAGCCCTCACCTAAACCCTGCTTCCATACTGGAGCCCAGGGGAGATGTTAGGTCTTAAGGAGCAACTTGACCATACCTTAAACCCAGAGCCGGGAACAAGGAGCCCCAGTTGCTTATGATGGCAGGAACTCTCAGTGGCAGGGGCCTCTCCTTCTCGGATATATAAATAACCCTGCCCTGGGGCAGCACAGAACTCTTTTCCACTTATTTCTGAGAAATAATATCAAAGTCTGGGAGACGTCTAAAAATATGAAGACAAAGATGTATACCTTAGACTGAAAAACAAGGTAACAAAGTTTTTGATGACCCAAGCAAGAGCATTTGCAGAAGAGTGTGAACCATGTCAGACAGTCTTAAATTGAGGACAAAATGGAAGATGTAATGAGGCCTGCTGGTGAGACAATTATTTCAAGATGTTTGTTTTCCATCTGAATAAAGATGATGGAGTCGGGGTGGGGGGTGATTGGGTTCTATTAAAGGACTCCATGAAAAATAGAACCCAGAAATGAGTTTCACCCTATTCAAATGCTGGATAAGTCAATAAGGTGATGAATAATAAGGCACTAGTTGAAAGGAAGCTGTTGAAAGGAAGTATTTTCTGTAATTATCTCTTCAACTTCATGGCTTTCATATTACACCAAGATTCTTAAAGGAAGGATCTGTCTATTTGCTTTAACAGGTATGTAGGACATACTGCAAACCAGGTATGCACTTCATAGAAGGAAATCCATAGCAGGTACCTCACAATTTCTGTTGTTGCTATTGAGATAAATGTATGTATGGAAAAAAGAGGAGCCAGAATACAGATATTAGAATGAATACCTTTCCCAGGAACAGGATAGACAGGGAGAAGAGCTATCTGGGAGCATTAGTCAAAGGGTAGGAGTTTGCTATGACTAGGAATGGAAGGATAGAATTCAAGACAAAGTAAACATTGCTAACTCTTTCAGTCCCACTATCTTAAAAAAAAACCTTGTAACACATTTGTTTAGTGGATTGTGAAATCTGAAGATGCAATCTTATGATACTTATTAGAAACCACAGAATCTTTTGTTTTCTGGTAAAAGGTAGTCTTACGTGTGCCAATAAACTCACTCTGACACAATTTGGCACAATTTGAATTTACTGATTACCAAATACATTTACTTGATGAAGATGAAAGGAGGTATTTGTTGTAAAGTTCTGAGTGTGTTGTATTTACCTGCCTGAAAGCAGGACAATTGGGGTGTAGGAGGTACAGGAGTCCAAGCTCCTGGGCTGTCTGGAGCTGAGGGGTTATAAAGGATAAACCTCAGGCAGTGCCAGATTCGAGTCAGGTGCGAAGAAAGAGAATGGCTGCTACTAGCGGCCTAAGTTACAAAGCCGAAAGGAAGAAGCTGAGTGAAGATGGATAAACATAAATGGATAAAAACAAAAGTAAATCAAAACAAAGGATGAGTTTGCTTTGCTGATTTGTTTGGTTTCTTTTTCCGCAGTTCTTGTTGAAGCTGATATGGGCATGTTACAGAAGATTAAATGAGTAATTCTGGAGTAAATGCCTTCATATTGTGCATAATTGAGAAAAGAACAGCAAACATCTATTGAGAAAGAAATACATCAGCCAGTGTTTTTAATTTGGATGTTTTTTTAACCACATCTAATGATTATTTGTCAGATCCTCCAAAAGGACAAATTTGAATGAACTATATAAACAAAATTTATTGCATTCATATTTGAAACATTTAAAAGGATGGGTAATTTTCAAATTAACAGATTTCACTTTAGGGCATATACTACTTGATTATTATTTCACATTTTCACTTACCTGGCAGCAGTGGATGGAATAAGGAGTAACATTGACTAAAATATCCCCAAGTCGAAATTTTAGATAGAACCTCAAGGTTTATCATTCGGACATTTACTACCTCCTTTTACTTTCCAAGCATGGTTCATCTTAATGGGAAAGGTTAAGGAAAGATATTGAATGAAAATCAAAATACAGATATATAATGCTTTTAAAGTTTAGATATTTTTTATATAAAATGTTTAAAATAATTTCTATAGTGAACGCTTGAAAAGAAAGCACACATTTTAATTAAAATCTCTCAATGAAAACTAATGTATAATCAGATGATAGTAATTGGTAATAATAACTCTTGAGACCTCTCTGTGGGATTAACACTTTTCTGAATGTTTTGTATGAATTAAATCACTTAAGTCTCAAACAAACCTCATGAAGTAGCTACACATATCACACACCATTCCTATTTATAGGTGAAGAGACTGGTGAAGAGTGGTTACATAACTTACCCTAAGTTTTGCAGCTAGTTATCAACAGAACCAGGCTCTGAACCCAGGCATTCTGACACCCAACTCTCGTCTGTAAACACTGTGATATCCTCCCTCCCAAGAGAAGTGTCGAGCTCAGCCAGGAGGGGCAGAAGTCCTCTCACCCAGACTTACAAGGCTATGGTTTTTTTTTAATAGTGTCTCAGATAACTAGAAAGGGGGAAGAGGTTTTACAAAAGGAACATAAAAAATAGGGGCTTTCCATCTGGTTCTACTGTCAGCTGAAGGATCAGGAGGAGGGGCTGAAGGCAGACACTCATAAGCAGACGAGAATTAGGACAGGAACCTGAGCAGTTGTCTATCGCTTAACCTCCCAGAAGGTGACTCTCCCATGTGGTTTATTACAGTGAGGGAAACACTACCGATTCCAATGTTTTCCCCACAGGAGACATCACGGATTTTCAGTCCACGGAACGCTTTTCAGGAGAAATGCTTCTATAAATTGCATAAACACGATTTATGAGGCAGTGAAGTTGGCCTGATATGGGCAGGGTTTGGATCATGCTACAAAGGCCTGGGTCATCAGCAGATAGTTGTTTTAGTTTCCCAGGTTGCTTAAGCAAATACCATTAAAGGGTTCAGCTTCAGCAGTGGGAATTTATTTGCTCACGGTTTTGAGGTCAGGAAAACATCTAACTCAAGGCCTCATCAAGGTGATGCTTTCTCCCCCAAAGACAGGTGTCCTGAGGTTGGCTGCCAATGAACCTGGGTTCTGCTGTCCACAGGGCAAGGCACTTGGTGCCATCTCCTGCTCTCTTTCTTTTCTCCCAGGTTCCCTTTCAGCTGTTGCTTCCTGTGGCTTCCTCTCTCTCTGAGTACTTCCATTATCTCATAAAGGTCTCCAGTAATAGGATTAAGACCCACCCTGATTGAGGTGGGTCACTCCTTAACTGAAGTAGCCTCATCGAAAGGTCCTACTTACCATGGGTTCATACCCATAGGAATGGATACAATTGAAGAACATGTTTTGTGGGGTTCATACAGTTTCAAACCACCACAATGGTAGAAGCTCGTTGGACACTTCGTTTGTCACATTCTCCTCTGGAGTGGTAAAGGAGGGATTCTGATATGCATTAAGGGAACTCTGAATAGCAGATTCATTGGCACCTTTGACTTCCCAAATTTAAGTATCATGTTTAACTTTTTTTTTTTTTTTTGACTCTTAAATCATTTAATAATTCTTTGCAAAAAGATAATCTCTTTAGCTTTTCATACTTGTAATAAATGCATCTGTTCTTCTTTGGATCAAACCTTCCATCCCGTGGCTCTCAGCCACAGTCCACCTGCTGAACGAATGTACTTACACACCTGCCTATTAATCTTGCTTGGAGTAATTCATATATAGAATATTTGAGCCTTTACATACTAAACTATTTTATTAGGCCAAGGCATGCCTCACACCCTGCTGAATAGATTTCTTCTGCAGTTGCAACCCTCAGACGCTGAATCAAGAAGTCAAGATATCTTATCCAGTCATCTGCCTGCTTTATTTTCCTGACTCAAACATCTTTGGGAATCACGAAAACCTGAATTATGTCGCTTGGACAAGTTTCTTTGACTCCAATTCACAAGTTTCAATTTTTCCTTGAGTAGACAAAGAGCAGATCCCTAAATGAGAACAAATTATTTTCTTTACCTTCCACACAGACCATGTTAGCAAGATTGGGACAGAGTTTCTTCAATGGAAATGGACATCATGCCGTGGGGCTGCAACACGTCCTTGTATCCCCTTCCCCCTCCCACTGAGAGGGCTTTGCTCACGGACACAGGCTATTCTTGCTACTTCTGCGCACTGACATCAACAAAATAATTTTGGTCACTTTGCAGCTACCAGTCCTTTGTGGTTTTTCTCAAGGCATTACCTCTTCCTGTAGCCGACTCACTGGAGCTAAGTGCAGGCCCACTACAAGGCCAGGCAGGAACAGAGCGCCAACTGTGGAGTGGAGTGCTAATACCCAATCCCTCTTCAGATGTTACAGGGCAACCACCGAGGCTGTCTATAACTCCCGCCCACAGAATAGGTGGATTCGTTTTCCACCTCCTGGAGCATGAGGCCCAAGGTGCCCTGTCGAGGACACCAGTGGAGGGAAGGACCTGACACCCAAGGCCTGGCTCAGCTCTTGAAATCATCTCCCAGAGCCTTTACAGACAGTGAACAGATGTAAACTGGCAGAGCACATACCACTCACAGCTTCCCTCTAGAATCAGGAAACATCATCTTGGACTGATGTTAACACTGAATTAGGTGGAGGCAAAGGTTTGGCAGCCATGATATTCTGAGGCGCACAGAAAACAACCTCCTTCCTCAAGCAGAAGAGTCGTCACATTCACATGCCTCAGATACGGCTTCAAATCCTGCTTTTCTGGGGCCATCTTCATTCCATTCACTGATCCTCATTCAATATTCCCATGTGTTGGTTTGTGAGGAAGTTCATGGTTAACTTAATCATTGCCTTCTCAGTCTCCCAAGGACAAAATGGGTTCATAGTGTGCATTTTTTGAGTGCATAAACCAAGTGTAGACTATGACCAAAATTCTAGTTCCTTGTAGTAGAAGAAAATCTTATATGCTGAAGCCACATCAAGGCAATTAAGAGAATTATTTTCACAAGTGTAGTCAAATGCATGGGCCTTGGTGCATTGCATCAGGTGATTTTAAGGTGAGAACAGATAGTGACAGCAAGATGCTTGGTGCTTGCCTTGTCTTTTACACTTTTTTAAAAAGTTAATTTGAGTTTAATGAGGAGTTAAGGCAAGGAATCTGGACAGGACCATTTGTTGATAGGGAGTAGTAGGTCAAATGGGAAGCAAGGTTGCACTGTATTTAGTAATGCAGGTCTTGAATTTGGTTTGATTCCCAGCTCTAACTCTTACTGGAAGGAGGTTTGGACCGGCCTCTTCTGACATGTGTAATAATGGTGTCTCCTTTGAAGATCTGCAGCTTAAAGAGCTCCATTTTCTTTTTTCTGAAAAGCTCAGAGCATGATCAATTAAAATATACTTCACACTGAAATAAAGTCAAAGGTGCACTCATGTGAACTGGACACAAATCAACTATTCATTGATAGTCTCCACAAAGAGATGAGGACTATTATAGAAAATGCATAGGCATTTTTATTTGTTTATTTTAGAAATTGTAATAATTAAATTTATAGAGCTAAAACAGAGATAAATGAATGTTGAGTGTCTTTCCATGGTTATGAACTCTTCATTCTTCCTTTCCAGGGACCTGCCTGTTCATTTTTTTCACCTGTTTTTCAATTTTTTGGTACTTCTTAGGAGTTGTGACTCATGCTGCTATGAACATCTTATGAAAGTTTTTTGTTTATTTGTTTGAAGAGCTGTTTTCAGTTCCTTTAGGCATATATCTAGGAGTAGACTTGCTGGGTCATAGGGAAATTCTATGTTGAACTTTTTGAGGAAAAACCAAAATGATTTTCACAGTGGCTGCATTATTTTACCTTCCCACTAGCAATGTACGTGGGTTCCCATTTCTCTACATCGTCACCAATACTTATTATTTTCCATTTTTCATTTGTTTGTTTGTTTTGTTTTGTTTTGTTTTGGTGTGCTTGTTTAATTAAACTGTGAGATGATATCTCATTGTACTTTTGATTTGCATTTGCATTTCCCTCATGATAAATGATGTTGAGCATCTTTTCATCTGCTTGTTGGCCATTTGTATAACTTCTTTGCAGGCACCATTTGTTGAAGAAGCCATTCTTTCCCCATTAAATAGTCTTGGCGACTTTGTTGAAAACCAATTGATCATAGATATACTGGTTTACTTCTGGACTTGCAATTCTAATCCATTAATTTATGTGTATATCCTTATGCCAAGATGACACTGCTTTGATTACTGTAGATTTGAAGTAAATTTTCAAATTGGAAAGTGTGTGTCTCGTGATTGTTCAACTCTATGAATGCTTATTGACTAACAAAGTTGAATAATTTTTATTGGCCCTTCAGAGATAATATTTACAAAGTGTCTTTTAAGGTCTTCTGCCTACTTTTCTATTAGATTTTCCTTTCATTCCCATTAATTTGTAAAATATCTTTTAAAATGTTGGATATATTTGTCAAATAAATTATGAGATGATTAGTTGCCTTTCCATTTTTCTAACAGGATTTTACGACAACAGTTTTTAATTTTAATACACTTACTTATTAAATGTATATATTTTATGTTTACAATGAATAATATCCAATATGTCACTTATTTTTTAAAGATAGTTTTACATATTATTTAAGAAACTTCTTCCTATTCCAAAACAATGATGATCTTGTCCTCCTAAGCTTGACTTTCAAAGCCTTTTTGTTTTATTTGTAACAATTAGATCTGAAACACATCTGGAGTTTATTTTTTTGTGGTTTCATATAAAGCATCCATGTACATTTTTCATATGTATATCCATCTAACCTAGCAATATTTGTTGAAATGAACATGTGTTCTTTAATTTACAGCTACAGCATCATTGTCATAAATAAGGTGGCCATGTATTTGTGGGTTTCTATGGATTATTTACGTCTATTCCATTGGATAATGTGTTCATTCTTAGTTTCTGTGAAATTTAAAAGATCCTCCACTTATTTTCTTCTTTTTCAAGATTTGGCCTGCCCTAGGGCCTTTGTTGTTTCATATTAATTTTAGCATCATTTATTAATTTGCAGTCATAGAGATACACACATACAGTACTTGCTGGGAATTTGATTGATATTACATTAAATTTATAGGTATCAAGAATGAACTACTTTATAATATTGAATCTTTTACCATCTTTCCTTTTTTTCCCTACAAGTCTTCTATTTCTGAAGGTATTCGAATTGATATGTATTTATTTGGTGACTTTTTTATTCTAGTATTTTTAAAGAAGGGAGCACATGAATTACCGTTCTTAGTTATATTATCTTAATATTTACAAATGTATGCTCATTGTCTTTACAAAAGCAACTCGATTGGAAATTAATCGCAGAAGTCAGCAGAGACAGATTTAAAAATTCTTGAGGAAAATGTGCCTTACCACTATTAAGTGTTGATGACTGGATTTCCTATTTTCCCTTGGTTGGCAAATTGCTTTCTTTCCATAGCTGCCTGAAAAAGTCTTTCTAGGGAGCACATGTGGTCCAAGCAGTTGGGTGCCTGCCTCCCACATAGGAGGTCCTGGATTTAGTTCCCAGTGCTTCCTAAAGAAGACCAGCAGACAACAAAGAGACAGATGAGGGAGCCATCTCGGGGGGGGGGGGGGGTGGCGGAGAATTTTTAAAAATTATTTTAAAAAATTCTTTCTAAGTTCTTTATGTTCAATAATGAGGCCACTTCTAACTAAATGAAATCATTCCTTGACAATTTGCATTGTATATACTGCCACATTTTATCTGTAAGTTTGCCTTTTCTTCCTTCAGGAAAATTTTTCTGCATCATATTTTAAATACTTCCTTGATTCCATTTTCCAGCATATAAAATCCTTTTCCTCATGTTGGATTACTTCTATCTATCCATAGCAGGATGATCTCCCTTTACATTTAGTTTATAAATTTTCACCACCTTTCATTGTGATTAGGTCAGTGCTTGCCACTGTCAGCAGTCACTTTTAATTCTGGTGAACATCTACTGGCTCATTTGTGCTTCTCTTCTTCTTTTAGGTTTTTTTTGGTTTCATTCCCCTCTATTTTATATGGGATTTTAAAACTTGGCCACCCTTGTGGCAATTTCCCAGAACTCATATTTTATTCTGTTTTTTTACAGATGCACAAAGAACAGAAGTTTAATATACCAAAGACACTTTGTTGGTTGATGCACATAATGTCAATATTTGGAGCGATTTTTAGGGCTTTCAAAAATGGCAATAATGATAGTTCTGTACAATATTTAAAACAATTCAACAGGAAAATGAGGACTACCTTTATACTATATCTTCACAAATTGTTCTAGAACAGCAAATTCATGTTCAGTTGCTTTTTTTTTTTTTGCTTTAAAATAAGCTACCAGTAATTCTAATCGGTCTAAACAGTATTGTCCCTGGACCAAATACAAGCATTCATACTTGCAAAAATGTTTTGCGATGGTAACTTGGTCTTCAAAAAGAGCACAAAATAGCTAAGGAAAGAATATTTTCAAATACTGTGGCTGACTACTTTTGATACTCACTTATCAACAGAAGTACTGGCAAAATACCAGATATTTCGGACAGATTTAATTCTTTGGTATAAGCATGAAACTGTTATTGACAGCCTGCCATGGCTAGCTTCTTCATAAACCAAGAGTAAACCCAAGGACTATGAGTGACAGTGAAGCTTAGTCCACAATCCAAGGCAGGCAAGAGTGAAAAAGGAAATGTGTGTTGTTTTTTTAAATAGGAAAAGTCAACACTAATATTACTCAAGAGAAACTAACACCTACTTAGAGGATTTAACGTTAGCTTCATAATGACCAAAATTAAAACTTGTAGCCAGAATATTTAACTGTCTTTTGGAATTATAACTAAACTTGTAGTACACAACAATGTGAGGACTTAGATCTTGGCATAAGAGACCAACTCCTCCCACCCCTCCAGAGGTTGGGGAAACCAAATTCTTTTCTCCCCACAAAGGCCTGAGCTTTATACCATAAAATAAATTAGAGTGAGGGGTATAAAGCAAAGTTATACTGTACCTCTTATTTCTTTGGCATTGTTTTTCTCTGTGATATAGACAGGTATATTTTTGGTTTGGGAGTCATCCTGAATTGCTGGGTACCATTTTGTTTGAGCCTTCTATACACTCTTGGAAAATTCTGCTTCTTTCTTTCCTTTCCATTCAATTTGATTACATCATCCAAAGACATACCGATTTTGTCCACGTTTTCATGGCAGCCGGCTTTCGGCGCTGGCGCGGGAGCGGGTGTGGCCCCCACCAACCGGGTACCAAACCGGTTCATGACTGAAGACATCGTGCTGGGACAGTCAGGAGGAAACACCTGAGTCTCCATATTTCAGTCCTGAAATATGTACAATCGTAGTTAAAAAATAATTTACCGTTAGCTTTTGGAAGCACTCTCAGTGTCTTTGATTTCCATGGTCGCAGCTGCTTTGCAGCCTTCGCCTTGTTTTCCTGTCCGTTGGTTCCACTCTGACGATTTTTTTAAAAATTCATGATGCTTCTTAAAACTGAGGATTCGTTTTGAATCAATTCTGGGAAATTGTCACCATAAAAATATTGCTTCATCCCCATTTCCTCTATTCTTTTTCTCTACCTACCCAACCAAATTGTATTGGGGCTTCTCCTTTGGCTGTCAATTTCTACTACCTTCATAAATTTAAAGCCATTCTCTCTGAGTTGTGTTCTGAATATCTTCATACTCATCATACAGCTTATTATTTTTCTTTTCAGCCATACCTTAGCTATCATTTAACATATGAAATGAATTTTAAATTTTAGTGATTATGTTATTTCTTTAAAAACGTGTCTCATAATTTCTCATTATAGCTCATTCTGTATATTGTCATTGTTTCCCATTATTTTTAAACATTTCAAGCATAATTATTTTGTAAACCACTTCTTATAAGCGGTATCTGCACTATATGCACATTTGCTGCTGATTTCTGTGATTTTTTTTTTTTGACTCTTGCCAGGGAAAGTTCTAGGATTATGGGTCGGGCATACTTCTGAGACAATCATAGGTCAACATGGCATTTCCATTTTAGTTTCAGATAAAAATATATTGTATTGCTTTTGTTTTCTCTTGCTTGGACAGTTTTAACTGGGTGGTGGTGGCTGCTGTCCATTGAGGACTCTTGCTGTCTTGAGAACTCATCAATGCTCTTCAAAATGTTATTGCTTTAAAGACTCTGAAATGCCCTCCCCTGGAAAACTGCCCAATAATAAAGTATTGGTTTTAGTTAACTTCTATTTAAATTAAAAGTAACACTCTTTGGAATTGTATTTTGTATTAGCGTAATTTACAAATTTAAAAAAATAAATCACTGTGAAACATACATGGGCTACTTTCTATTTTTTAATTAAATTTAATTCACTTCCAGTGAGATTTTTAGAAATAAGAAATAATATACTTCTATAACATTGATAAGAGTAAAAAATAAAATAATAAAAACAGGTAGTAACTTGTCCCCAGTTACTTCTCAAGTCCTATTTCCAAAGGGGAAAGTATTTAAACTTTAAACTCTTGAATTCATTGCTGACCTCTGTATTTTAAAATATTATTCATACTATTTTTCATCATTTATTAATTTTAGATATTTAATTTTACCTCTACTGTGAACAGTCAGGACTTGGCTTTCACATTCAACAACATTTTCATCCAACCATCATTTGAAAATAATTATATCACAATTTTAGTTAAATTTATGTTGTATATTTACACTAATACAACTTTGCAATTATTGTCCTGAGTACCCCAGATTTGTATATGTGTGATTGTTTATGACACTTTCGATACTTTCTTGGGATTACTAGTATTCTGAAATGTCATATTAAAACATATTAATTATATTAATTAATTAGCATATTAAACATTAGGATTTTCTGAGGGGCTTTTTAAAACAATGAATCCCCCTGAAGTCAAGGGAGAATAGGTAGAAGGACATGGCCTTAAGTCTAAATTTCGGAGGTAAAATAGTCTATGGAGAAGCTGTTAATGCTGAAGAAAACTGGCACAGAAAGTAGCTGTCAGTTCTGGTAAATTTTCTTACCATTTGGTGAAAAAGAACTGGATTTCCTGAGCCATGGCCAATCCATTAAAATCAGAGTAGCACGGTTGAAACTAAAGTAAGTTAGACACTGTATGTCTAACAAATCTCTGACATGGCTGCCTCACATGGAGAGATAAAACACACAGACAGATATACACAGGCAGACATATTCATATAGATCAACAAAAATACTTTAGTTTCTTTTGAAAATGTTTGAGTCAATAGGAATTTCAAGGGAAAGTTAGAAAGTAGATGAAAAAAATCAAGAAATCCTTCATAAAGTAAGTAACAAATGGTGTGATTAAAAACAAACAAACCTTTTTGTTGTTTTTTTCTGTTCTCTGTGTGTGTGTGTGTGTGTGTGCTTTCCTAACAGCTTGGGTTGTGTTAGAGGGAGGGCATCTCGCTCTCCCAAGGATGGGATTGTGTGTGGTTGTGGTGGGGTCTAGGAAAAGCTGAATCGCTCTGTATGATGAAATTAGAAGAGTTTAAACTGCTGGAGGAAGTTTGAGGACCTGGGAGGCAGAGGAGGGAGGGAAAGGTAGAGTTAGGTTCAGCCTGGGAGAAGGGGGTAGGTGACAGCCCACTAGGGCAGAGCAGGACAAAAAAAGATTTGGGAAAAAAAAAAAAACATTTCAAAGAGGGATCTATAAATGGTTTGCTAGGAGTATGTAATGCACATTTCACTCATCACTTAACAGTATTTTTAGAAAAGCTACATTTCTTATTAATTGTTTAGTTTTTTTTTTGTTGTTTTTTGTTTTGTTTTGTTTTGGTTAAAAAGGAATCTTTGGGAGAAATTGAATAGGGGAAAATGTCAATAAATGAGTAGTGACTCAACTAAGTCAATAGCTGAGAAACAGTGTGATTTTTGCCTCCCAGCCACCTGCCGCTCTGTGGGAGGGCCCTCAAACACTGCTGGGTTTGATAACTTCCTGCTAGGTGGTGCCTGGGAAAGCCCATCCTCCCTTACTCCACACCATGCTAGCTCTGTCCTGCCCTCTGTCATTTGTCATTCCCTCCCTTTTCCTCCTTTTCCCTTTATCTCATCCTGGCCTCCCCCTCTACATCACGACTGTACCTCCATCACTGGCCTGATCTCTTACTCCACAGCATCCAGCATTAACTCCCACATTCCCATCCCATTTTTACCACTTACCCTGAAAGCTCCTCTTCTCTGCCCCCAGGGTTTCCCTTGCCCTGTGCCTCATTTCCCGTTTCCTTTTCCTCCTTTCACTGGCTGTTCCCTCTCTGCTGCAGGTGGTTTCTGGCCCATTCCATCCTGACTCTCTCCGTTTTCCCCTTTCCTCACTCTCACCCATGGGTTGCTCTGTATCACCAGAGCTCTTGCAGCCTCTACACCTGACCATCCCCTCCCTGTCCTTACGGTCACCCTCTTGCCAGCGCCCTCTCTGCCAGCATTGTGCTTTTTGATCCAAGCTGCCAAAATGGCAAGGGGCTTTCTTTCACCCCAACAACTTGCCCTTTCCTCCCTTCTGACATAGGCAAGCCATTATGCATTTTGTCAAAACCTATAAAATTGTGTAGTGTACAGTGTAAATCATAAAAATAAAAAAATAATAAAACAGCCCTGAATGATGCATCCTCCTTCCAAGGAGTACAATAAAAATGTAATCTTGTTTGAAGCCACTGTCTTTTGTGGTAATTTGTGATTCATCAAACAACTAATACACCAAATACCCAAACAATGAAAAAAAGAAGGATTCAAAAGCTCTTTGCCCTCCATCCCACATCCCACAACTCTCCTATTTCCCTTTTTGTTAATATAACCAGAGAATTTTCCTCAGTTTGTAATTGATGGATGTCACTTTTTGAGTGTGTAAGTCAATTATCAGGCATTACCTCAAATTGTGTCATAGTGAATTATATTTAACAGCAATTTCTCAAAGTTTTGACAGGTTATTAATACTTTTATGGAGTGTCTCTGAAATCTTGTTTTCATCTTTTGGTTCAAAATTTTTTTTTTCAAATTCCGTATTGCAGATTTTGGGGCTCTTTTTTTTTAATTAAAGGACAGTTAGGCAAAGTGTTAAAGGGATTGTTCCTGAGTACTTAGAAGAGAGACCTTTGTAAGAGACCCACTAATCCTGACCTTTAGACATAATGTTGTGTGGGTTTCATAAATATTATGCTGAGGATAAGCAAGCATGCATATACATAAGTGATAAAATTCAATAAAAAAATCAAAACCAAGTCAAATAAAAAAAATTTAGAAATCTGTTTCCTTTTAAACACTGTAGGATCTTTCTTTAAAGACATAAAATGTTCCCATGCTCCTGGATCTAGCTACTTATTAGCAAATACTTTATATATTTTTATACTAAATAAGCAGCATTTTCCTGCAGTTTGGCACGGAAATAATTCATGAAATGAAAAAATTGTCCTTTAGTTGGTGTTTCTCAACATGGATTTAACTGTGTTTAATAATTTTTGACTTAGTGATAAAACACAAAAAATAATTTTCTAGAGGGACATTTGTAGCCCTCAGGGTTTACACTGAAAAAGAAGACAAAGCTAAAATCAATGACCTAACTACACAGCTGGAGGAACTAGGAAAAGAACAGCAAACTATTTCCAAAGCAAGTAGATAAAATGAAGTAACAAAGATCAAAGCAGAAATAAATAAAATTGAGAACAACAACAACAAAAAAAAATAGAGAGAATTAACAAAGTCAAAAATTGGTTCTTTGAGAAGATTAAGAAAATTGACAAACCCTTAGCTAGACTGACAAAGCAAAAAAGAGAAAAGATGCAAATGAATGAAATAAAAAATGAAAGCAGGGACATTACTAATGACCCCACAGAAATAAAAGAGATCATAAAAGGATACAATGAACAACTGTAGTCCAACAAATTAGATGATATAGACGAAAGAAAAATTCCTAAGAAGGTACGAACAACCTACACTGACCCTAGAAAAAATAGATGACCTCAACAAAAGAATCACAAGTAAAGCGTCATCAAACATCTCTCCAAAATGAAAAGTTCAGGACCAGATGGTTTCACAGGTGAGTTCTACCAAGCATTCAAAGAAGATTTAATACCAATCTTACTCAAGCTCTTCCAAAAAAAAATTGAACAAGAACTACTTGTTCAAAATGGAACAAGAACTACTAACTAAAATTGAAAAGAACTACCAAACTCATTCTATGAGGCCAATATCACCCTAATACCAAAGCCAGACAAAAATATTACAAAAAACAAAAATTATATACCAATTTTCCTAATAAATACAGATGTAAAAATCCTCAACAAAATACTTGTTAATCAAATCCAATAACACATTAAAAAAATTATTCATCATGATTAAGTGGGTTTTATACCAGGCATACAATGGTGGTTCAACACAAGAAAATCAATCAGCATAATGCACCACATTAATAAATCAAAGAAGAAAAATCACATGATCTTATCTATTGATGCAGAAAAGGCATTTGACAAAGTACAGCATCCCTTCTTGATAAAAATACTACAAAAATAGGAATTGAAGGACACTTTCTCAACATGATAAAGGCCATATATGAAAAACCCACAGCTAATATTGTTCTCAATGGTGAAAGAATGAAAGCTTTCCCGTTGAGATCAGGGACAAGACAAGGATGACTACTCTCGCCACTGTTGTTCAATATACTGCTAGAGATTCTAGCTAGAGCAATCGGGCAAGAAAAAGAAATAAAAAACATCCAAATCAGAAAGGAAGAAGTAAAGCTTTTGCTATTCACAGATGATATGATCCTATACCTAGATAGTTCCCCAAAATCTACAACAAAGCTGCTAGAGCTAATTAGCAATTTTAGCAGTGTGTCAGGATACAAGATGAATATGCCAAAAATCAGTGGTGTTCCTATACACTAGTACTGAGCAAACTGAGGAGGAAGTCAGAGAAAAATTGCATTTACAATAAGGACTAAAATAAGCAAATATTTAGGAATAAATCTAAGCAAGGATGTAAAGAACTTATATGCAGAAAACTCAGTGCATTGCTAAAAGAAAAAAAAGACCTAAATAATTGGAAGAACATTCTATGCTTGTGGATTGGAATACAATATTAAAATGTCAATTCTACCCAAATTGATATACAAATTCAATGCAATCCCAATAAAAATTCCACCAGCAGTTTTTAAACAAATGGAAAACAAAATTATCAAATTTATTTGGAAGGGTAAGGGGCCCCAAATAGCCAGAAACATCTTAAAAAGGATAAATGAAATTGGAGGACTCTCACTTTCAGACTTTAAATCATATTACCTAGCTACAGTGGTAAAAACCAGCATGGTGCTGGCATGAAGATAAACACATAGACCAATGGAACCAAACTGATGGTTCAAAACAGTCACATCTATGGTCAAGTGATTTTCAACAAGCCTGTCAAACTCATCCAGCTGGTCCAAAACGGTCTATTCAAAAAATGGTACTGGGAGAGCTGGATATCCATAGCCAAAAAAGAGAAAGAGGATCCCTCTCGCACACCTTAAGCAAAAATTAACTCAAAAAGGATCAAAGACCTAGCTATAAAAGCTAGAACCATAAAGCTCCTAGAAGAAAATGTAGGAAAGCATCTTTAAGACCTGGTGGTAGGTGGTGCTTTCTTAAACCTTACAACTAAAGCACAAATAATTTAAAAAAACATGAGTAAACATGACATCCTCAAACTCAAACACTTTTGTGATTCAAAGGACTTTGTTAAGAAGGTGAAAAGGCAGCCCACTCAATGTAAGAAAATATTTGGAAACCACATATCCAAGAAGGATTTGATTTCCATTCTATCTAAAGACATCATACAACTCAACAATAAAAGAGCAAACAATCCAATTGAAAAATGAGCAAAAGACTTAAATAGACATTTCTCCAAAGAGAAAACACAAATGGCCAAAAAAACACATGAAAAAATGTTCAATATCACTAGCTATTAAGGGAAAAAATCAAAACAAAAATGAGATATCATATCACACCACATAGAATGGCCATTGTTATAAAAACAGAAAACAATAAGTGCTGGAGAGGATGTGAAGAAATAGGAACACTCCTTCACTCTTGGTGAGATTGTAAAATGGTGCAGTATCTGTGGAATACAGTTTGGTGTTTCCTCAGGAAGCTAAATATTGAACTACTATATGATCCAAAAATTCCTCTACTAGGAATATATCCAGAAGAATGGAAAACTATGACATGAACAGTCCTCTTCACACCAATTTTCATAGTGGCATTATTCACAATTGCCAAAAGAAGGAAACAACCCATGTGTCCATCAACCAATGAGTGGATAAACAAAATGTGTTATATACATACGATAGGATACTGTGTTGCGTTAAGAAGCAATGAAATTGGGACACATGTGAAAACATGGATTAATCTTGAAGATATTATGCTAATTGAAATGAGCCAGACACAAAAGGACAAATGTTGCATCTTCTCATCTTCTCACTTATTTGAACTAAATACAAAGAATAAATGCATAGAGTTAAACCTAGAATATAGGTTATTAGGAGATAAGAGGAGGGCTGTGAAGGAGCACTGATGCTTAATGTATGTAGGAGTTTTAATTAACTTGACTGTAAAAGTGTGGAAATGGATAGAGTGGTAACACATTATAGTGAGTAGCAGCTGGTTTATAAATGGGATTGAGGCCGTAAAGTGTAAACTAGGGATGTAAATGTCAATTGAAAGAAATCTAGAGAATAATCTAAGGGCTGAATAACACAGTGAACCCAGAGGTAGATGAGAATTGTGGTTAACAGTACAAATGCAAGAATGTCCTTCTGTGACCTAGAATGGATGAACATCACTATTGTAAGGTAGTGCAAATGTGGAGAAGCATAGGAATATAATTAATATAATTATATAATTAATATATATATAATTAATGTAATTAATATTAACAGCAATACTGTAATATTCTTGCATCAATGCCAAAGATGTACTGTGTTAATAAGAGGGGGGTATGGAAAAAATGTGACAAATATAAACTATGGATCATAGTTAGTGGTAATAGTCTGATAATAATGTCTCATAATCTGTAACAAATGTTCTACAATGGTGTGATGTGTTGGTGAAGGGTTGTTTTATGGAAACTCTACACTGTGCATGGTTGTTTTGTAAATTCACAAGTTCTGTAATAAAAATATATTTTAAAATAAATGAACTTTCTCTATATAATTAAAAAAATAAATGAGTCTAGGATCAGGAATACATATATGGAAGTCAAGTTCATTTCACATCCTAATATATTTACCATTATATAAATATAATGGTTTATCATTATTATTTACTTAATAATGATAAAGCAAAGATTGCATAGCTCCAACAATGGTGTATGAGTTCTTGCTTTCATTGACAATTGTATTTATATGTAACCTATTAATATAGTTCATGGATGTTGCTGTCTATAGAAATTTTGTTTATTTCCATGAGTATGAATATAACACATTCATAATTATATGAAAAGTGGGGATTTTTGCCAATGTAATTAAGGTTATGAATCATTTGACTTTGTGTTAAACAGTAGGGAATTTATTTCGGTGGGTAAATATCTTATCACATGAACCTTTTAAAAGTAGAGAATTGACTCCAATTGGTAGAAGAGGATGTCAGAGATATGGAAGGGTGAGAAGGACTCAACAGGTCACTGGTGGTTTGAAACTATAGGAGACTATGTAGTAAGGAATATAGGCAACGTGTGGAAACAGAGAATGGTCCCCAGGTGACAGCCAGCAAGGAAAAAGGGAGCTCAAACCTACAATAGCAAAGAACTGGATCTGCAAAGAATTTGAATGAGTTTGGAGGTGGAATCTTCCTCAGAGCGCCCAGCTAGGAAGCCAGCTGTGACAATACCTTGAATTTTAACTTGTGAAACTTTAAGCATAAACTTCAGTCAAGCCTGTTCAGATTTCTGACTTACAGAATTGTGAGCTAATAAGTGGGTCTTGCTTTGAACCCCTAAATTTTTTATGCAGCAATGGAAAACTAATATGGATACCTAGAATAATTTCTATTTCCGGATAAGAATCTGAGTTGTGTATAAGGATTGAGTAAAGGCAGAACCCAATTGAAATGAATTTTTTACCTTGCAAAGTTGAATTGTTAGGGAATAAATCATCTTGAAAATAATAATTTAAGAATGAAATGTTAGAAATCAATAAATGTAGAATCTCTTGTATTAGTCTGTGGACTAGTTGGAAATAATTTACTTTAGTTATTAGCACCTTAAGAATATTCCTTAAATGCTTAAATCTTTATTTTGAGAGCCAATGGTTGATCATAAGAAGTTTATTCAGAGTAAGATAAGATAGTGAGAGAAAAGAAGGTACAAATACCTTAGAATAGTTACTGATAGAGTGTAAAGGGATGCCTAGTTTGAAGCAGAGACTTTCCTGCAACTGTAAGTTTCAAACAAAGGACATTACATTTTTTCCCCTGAATTCAGGAAAAGAGTTGTTATCATGGTCCAAATACCAAATTTAGTTTGGTGTAATTACTCAGGCTGCAGAAATTGGAAAAAATATTTCTAACACATCACATTATTGGAGATTTTTCCTAATGGAGCAGAGTATGAACTTGAGCTCTAGGCCAAGGTTCCCAGATTTTTTTTCAGGGAAAACCGAATAACAATGAGATGAATTTAGGTAAAGAACTTACTCAATAAGTCACTATATACAGAAACATAGAGTGGCCTAAACAAAGGAGTAAAGTAAGAAATCTCATTTAAGGGCATCAATCACATCATGGGGTGTTGCTAGTCAGCTATCACAAATTCCAGAAATGGTACTGGTTTCAACAATAGGAACTTATTGGCTCACAGTTTAGAAGGCTTGCTTCCTCCAGGCTTCGTAGCCTTGTGGCTGACCAACAATCCTTGAGTTTCTTGGCCTTCCTATCACACGATGATGTCCTTTCCTTATCTTCCTGATAACCTTGACTCTGGCATCTACTGCCTCCCAGTGGCTTTCTCACTCTGTATGAATTTCTTCTACCTATAAAGGACTGCAGTAATTTGGATTAAAGCCCAACGTCATTCAGTTGGGCCACACCTTAACTAAAGTAACATATTCAAGAGTTCCTGCTCACAATGGGTTCACATCCAAAGGGATACAGATCAAAGTTAAGAACATGTTGAAGTGTCTGTACATAATTCAGTCTGTCACAGAGGGGCAGGGAGAGAGATGCTGTCAATCAGATTACACCACAGGAACACAGGAACACAACACCTGGGAGTGAACCTGAGTGAATTTGACTGTGAAGATGATATACAGCTACCCATCTTTGGAAGGGCCGTGGAGAAGGCTGCGTCTGTTTGGGTATTACTCAGTTCTCTTCAGACTGAACTCTAAAAATGAAAGAACTGGTGAATGGAAAGTCTAGTCCGCTAAGGTATAAATTTGCTTGTATAAAAAGAACAAGGGGAAAATGAGGCAGGAGAACAGCGTCTGATTTCTGCCTGCTGCTTGCAGTTCTCTTGGACTGATTATGTATGTAAAGTATTCCTAGTCAATTTCTGTTCTCTGAATGTCTAGTTGTTGTTTTTTCCTATTTTTGAAAGTACATATTAAGTTATCAGGAATAGAAAATATGGTGAAATTTATTCAGAACTAAGTAAATATTTATTGTCAGTGCAGAAAATGTTATGATGCTATTTAATTGCATTTTAAATGTGACATTCAAGTGTCATAAGAAAAAAAAGCAATTTAGCATAGTTAATCCATCTGCTTAAATTTGATTCTAATACATGAATTTGGTTCTGATACTTTTCCTATATTTCTATTCTACTCTGAATTAAAAATGATTTGCAATGTGTTCTATCTGTGATATTTTGATATTTCCTATCTTTATGTATACATTGAAAAAAATGTTTCTAAGATTCAGATTTCTTCATAAAATAGTATTTTGCTGACAAAACTGTGTTTTACCACTTTACCATTTTTTCTGTCACCCACATTCAGACATCTCGTAACGTTTTTTATATCCATATATTAAATGTAAACCGTGCATCAAAATTTCACCTATATATTACAGAGAAAAGTAGTGTTTCTATTAATATTTATGTGCTGAATAAGGGACAGAAAACTATACAACTAATAATAATAGGGAAGTAAAATAAAAAATAATATGAATTCACTCTTGATATGAGAACATATATGTTTTGGAGCTAAATATATATTAAATAGGAAGGCTTATAAAACCGAATATCCTTGAAATATACAGAATGTAGAAATAAATATTACACACAGGCAAATAAGTGTGAATATGAAAATTGGGAATATTTACACATGTTTCAAGGTGAGGACTGATTTTTTTTCTTAGACCTTCATCCAACAAACTGTGACCAACAATTTATTAGCGCACAAATAGAGTAAAATCTCAGCCCCTTAGAATGCTTGAGAGACACTTTGACTTTATTCTGGGTATAGGATGAGGCAGAGGTAAACTCAGACTAGAGGCATGTTAACGACATATAAATGCCACTTGTATTCCGACAATTTATAACGATGATGATGATAGCAACTTACATTTTAATGTTTACTATGTTTTATAAATGTACTTCATTTTTAACAAAGTTAATACGCACTGTAACTCTATCAGTTAGGAATTATCCCTGTGTTACAGATGAAAACCTGACCAATCAAGTGAGTTTTCCAACCTCTCATAGCTAGTATAGTTAGAGCAGGGATTTGCCCGCAGGTAACTGAGTAGGACTTTGTCTTCAGTAGATGAACTAACCCCCTCCTTTTTCCTCCCCACTGTGTTTCCCTTTCAATAGGACAATCTCTTCAGCATTTTTCCTTACTGCTAGCTCATCACCATAAACTACTTTTGGAAGTATGAAATCCAAGAACGTAATCAACTAGGAGGTGTTATTAGGTAATGCACCTCTAACTGGTTAAACCTCCTTATGTTAGGAACCACAATAACAACAACGAAGCCTGACAGATATTTTTTTCATTAATGGTTAAATATGAAAGGGTGGAAAAACAAAGGTAGGATGAAAGTAAGGAATGTTAGAAGGAAGGGAGTCAAGCCATTGTTATTCACAGATAGCAGTTGTGAAAAATGCAGGGTAAGCGCCAAGTGCAAAAAGCATTGTTGTTTTTTTTGAAAGTATTCAGAGCTTTTCAAAGGAGGAAGAAATAGAGGCTCAAGTACTTTGCTCCATAAGCACCTCCATTGATACCTAGGAACCAAGTGAGAGTAACAGAAGCCTAGCTTTGAATAACGTGCATTTGTGAAAGTCATCAAGTTTAATTTTTAAAATAGATTTTTAAGGAACTAATACATAACCAGTTATAATATCAAACACTGCACAAGAAAGATTAAAAGAAGTAGTGGAAGGATAAGTCTATAGATAACAATTTTGCTAACACAATCAGTTTTTCTTTGTCATACCAGTGTGACTTGGTATATAAATTTCATACTTGCCAAAAAAGATTGTTAATCAAAATAGAAACAATATACCTATTCCTGTAACATAAATTAATCGAACTTTAATGTTGGACAATCTTTTTCTGGGCGGTGGTACAAAACGTTAAAACTTTTTTTAGATGGCAAAAGATTCAGGAAATTTACTAATCATTTACTATTTAGCAATAATGAATTCCCAAACCCAAATAGGCAAAAAAGAGGATGGTAATACCAAATATTGAGGTCATGGATATCTTTCCCTTTATTTAAGTATTCCTTATTTCCTTTCAGCAATGTTTTGTTGGTTTCAGTGTATGAGTCTTTCATCTCCTTGGTAAAATTTATTCCTAGATGTTTCATTCTTTTGGGTGCTGTCATACATGGAATTTTTTCTTAATATCCTTTTCACATTGCTCATTAATGGTATACAGGGAAACAATTGATTTTTCTCTGTTTTCTTATACCTAGTAACTGCTGAATTTGGTTATTTCCTCCAGTAGTTCTTTTTGTGGTTTCTTTGGGATTTTCTATATATAGGATCATATCATTTGCCGACAGATTGTGTTTTATTTTTTCCTTTCCAATTGGATGCCTTTTATTTCTTTTTCTTACTTAGTCGTACTTGCTGAAACATGCAGTACAGCCTTGAAATAAAAGTGGTGAGAGAGAATATTTTGACTTTTTTTTTTCCTTAGGGGGAAAGCATTCAGTCTTTCACCATTGAGTACATTGTTAGCTGTGGGTTATTCATAAATGTCCTTTATCATATTGAAGAAGTTCCCTTCTATTCCTAGCTTCCTGAGTTCCTGAGTGTTATGATCATGAAAGGGAGCCGGATTGTGTCAAATGCCTTTTATTCATTCATTGAGGTGGCCACGTTTTTTGTTGTTTTTTTTTATCTCATGGTTCCATTGATATGGCATATTACATTGATTGATACTCATACATTGAACCACATTTGCATTCCTGATATAAATCCCACTCCGTCATGGAGTGTAACCCTTTTTTAATGTGCTGTTGGATTCAATTTGCCAGTATTTGTTTGGGCTATTTGCATCTATATTCAGAATGACCTCCATCTCCTCTTTCCAAGAGCAAGATGAAGCTATTCCAGTTTGAAAGGTTTTTCTTTGCCCTGGACTAATTAATTTCTGCCCAGGGAATGAACTTATTAAAAGTAAATAACATACACATGTAAAATAGCAAATTGCAAAATGAGAAGCATTTAGATCAGAAGCAAATAAGTTTGGACCAATACTTTTTATGAACAGATTGTAAAGAGAGATCTTGTTACACAATATCAAATTCTTTCTTAGGTTTTTTCCAAAGTATTGGCTCGTTTCCTGCTTTGGAAAAGAATTTTGCAGCTTGTTCAATGGCTGGGAAGAAGGTCCCGTAGCCACCTGGCCTAGTGTCAGTTAATGATGTTTCTCCCTCTAAACCCCATTAAGGACTGGGAGAGGCAGAGTGAGCCCCAGAAATCAGGCCTTGGTGGTCCTTAAGATGTTAGATCTTATGCTGATAATTCCTAGTGATTTAATCAATAGGGAGTAATTTGTAGCAAGAAAAATATAAAGGGGACTTCACTGAAAAATAACACACACCATCTTTTCTTACGTTGTCTTTGTCTGGCCTTGGTAACAGGGTAATACTTGCCTCATAGATTGAGTTTGGAAGTCTTTCCTTCTCTGCAAATTTTTGAAGATCTGAAAAGTAATGGTTTAAATTATTCTTTAAATGTTTCATAGAATTTACAAATGAAGCCATCTGGTCTTGGGTTTTTCTCTGGTACGAGGTTTTTGATATCAATCTCTTTGTTACGTTTGGATATGGAATTTCTTCTTGAATTGGTTTTGGTAGTTTGTGTGTTTCTATAAATACGACCATTTCATCTAGGTTATCTACTTTTTGTGTGTAAAATCATTCTGTAAGGTCAGTAGCTATTTGTACCCAAATTCATTTCCATTTTGTGACTTATGCCCACTCTCCTTTCTTCTTAATCATTAGCTAAAAGTGTTTTGATTTTGTAGACCTTTTAAAGAAACCAACTTCTGGCTTTGCTGCTTCTCTTTATTGTTTATCTAGCTTCTATTTCATTGTTCTCTACGTTAATCTGTATTATTTCCTTTCTTCTGCTCTATTTTGATTTATTTTGTTCTTCTTCTAGTTCCATAAAGTGTAAATTAGGTTACTGATTTGAGATCTTAATCTTTTTTAAAGAAGACATTTACAGCTCTAAATTCCCCTCTGAGCCCTGCTTTTGCTATGCATATGAGTTTTGGTATATTGTTTTCTTTTTCCTTTATCTCTAAATATTTTCTAATTTTTCTTAAGATTTCTTCTTTGAATCACCAGTGTAGAGTATATTGTT
Organism: Tolypeutes matacus; assembly: GCA_026826555.1. Lineage (NCBI taxonomy): Eukaryota > Metazoa > Chordata > Mammalia > Cingulata > Chlamyphoridae > Tolypeutes > Tolypeutes matacus. The sequence goes on along the minus strand of JAKSZT010035887.1, from coordinate 2,080,237 downwards.
TCATTTCCAAATAATTGTGAATTTTCTAGTTTTTCTTCTGTCATTAATTAATAACTACATTCTTGGGGTCTGAGAAGATACTTTGTATGATTTTTTATCTATTTAAATGTATTTACCCTTGTTTTGTGGCCTAACATATTGTCTGTCCCGGAGAATGTGCCATGTACACTTGAGAAGAATGTTATTCAGCTGTCATGGGGTGGAATATTCAGTCTATATGGTTAATAGCATGTTCAGGTCCTTTATTTCCTTATTGAACTTCTGTCGAAATGTTCTAGCCATTATTGAAAATGGGGTATTTAGACTCCAGCTATTATTGTGGACTGTATATTTCTCTCCTCACATCTGTTATTGTTTACTTGAGACAATTGGGACTCTGTTTGGTACATTTGTTTATAATGTCATATTTTCCTCATGAATTTAATTGACCCTTTCCCAATGTGTATTTTCTTTGTGCAATTTTTCTTTTTGTAGATTAAACATTGTGTTAGTCAGCCAAAGGGGTGCTGATGCAAAATGCCAGAAATTGGTTGGTCTTTATAAAGGGTATTTATTTTGGGTACAAGTCCACAGTTACCAGGCCATAAAGCGTAAGTTTCTTCCCTCACCAAAATCCATCGCCACGTGTTGGAGCAAGACAGCTGCTGACATTTGCCAGGGTTCAGGCTTCTTGGGTTCCTCTCTTCCCGGGGCTGCGTTTCTCTCCCAGCTTAGCGCCTCTGTTTCCTCCACAAGGTCAGCTGTGAACTCTCAGGCAAATGGCTCGTCTCTATACCGGGGCCTTCTCTCCTTCCTCTCCAGAACTCCAACATCAAAACTGCTCCCTCTGTCCTTTGCCTTGCCTTTTATATTTGATTCCCCCACCCACCAAGGGGTGGGGCTCAATGCCCTACTGACATGGCCCAGTCAACACCCTAATCATAACTTAATCATGCCCAGATTAACAGACCAGTTTACAAGCATAATGCAATATCTATTTTTGGAATTCATAATTACATCAAACTGCCCAACTGCTACAAACATTTTGTTTCATTTCTTCCATTACTGCTGTCTTTGTGTTTATTTTATTTTTCTGTATTGCACTTTTTAAAAATATTCCCTTCTCATTTCTTCTTGGGTATATTATTTAATTATTTTGTTAAAGGTAACCATGGGGATAACCATTACAATTTTAAATTTATAACATCTAATTTGTACTGATACTTAGTTTCTATAGCATACAAATTTTCTGCTCCTATACAGAGCCCCTCTTTATGTTGTTTCATCAGAAATTATATCTTTATAACTTTTGCACCCATAAACATATATTGAAAATTATTGTTCTATGTGTTTGTCTTTATAATATATGGAACTTATAAGAAGGAGTAAAAAACCAAAACAAAAAAAAAAAAAAATCAATAATACTGGCTTTTATATTGATCTATGTAGTTATCTTTACAGAGATTTTATGTCTTTGTTTGGCAACAAGTTACGGTGTATTGTCTTTCATTTAAGCCTGAAAGACTCTTTTTGGCATTTCTGTAAGGCAAATATACTACAACAATTTCTCTCAGCATTTATTTGGGAATTTATTAACTTATCCTTCCTTTTTGAAGCATAATTTTGCCATGTATAGAATTAATTGCTTATAGATTTTTTTTCTTTCAGCCCTTTAGAAATGTTTTATCACTGTCTTCTGGCTTCCATTGTTTCTGATGAGAAATCCTTTGTGAAACTTATGAAGGATCCATTGTATGTGACCAGTTTTTTCTCTCATGCTACTTTTAAGATTCTTTGTCCTTAGCTTTTGACAATTTAATGATGATGTGTCTTAGTGTGGATGACTGCATTTACTTTCTTGTAGTTCTTGCAGTTTTTGCATGTATAAATTTGTGTTTTATCAAATTTGAGAAATTTTTGGCCATTATTTTCAAAATATTCCTTCTAATCCTTTTTCTCTCTCTTCTACTTCTGAGAATCTTTTTATGCATATGTTGGAATACTTAGTGGTTCCCCACAAGTTCCTTAGATGCTATTTTCTTCAAGTTTTTCTTTTTATTTTCTTTTTCTTCTTTTCATTTATTTATTTATTTGTTGTTTCCACTCCTCAGAATGGATAAGTTCAATTGATCTATTGTCAGGTTTTTTAATTCTTTCTTCCACCTACTCAAATCTACTATTGAAACCATAGCTATAGTAAGTTTTCCAAATTCAGATATTGTACTCTTCAGCTCCAGGATTTCTGTTTGGTTTCTTCCTTATGAAACTTAAATTTCTTTATAATGTCCATGCATTGTTATCCTGGTTTCTTTTAGCTCTTTTTCCATAGTAGTTTCTTTTAGTTCTTTGAGCATATTTAAGACAGTTTATTTAAAGTCTTTTTCTAATCAGACCAGTGTCTTTGAAATTTTAGGAATATTTTTCCATAAATGGGCAATACTTTCCCATTTCTTTGTATACCTTTCAGTTTTGGGGGTTTTTTAGGGGGGGATGGGGGAGCTCGGAGTGATACATTTTGAAAATTACAATGTGCTGACTCTTAGAGCCAGATAGTGGCCCCGTTCAGGGTTTGTTATTGTTGCTATTAACTGTTGTTTGTGGTTACTTTTTGTCTATTGCCTTTTAAAATGCTTTTAAAGCATTGTATTGCTTGTGGTGTGTATTCCCTGAAATTTCTTTTCCTTTAGTTTTTGCTCAGCCTTTGTTTTGATAGAAATTTTGTTGAAGGACAGGAGAAGGAAGGAAGGAAGGAAGGGAGGGAGGGAGGGAGGGAAGGAAGGAAGGAAGGAAGGAAGGAAGGAAGGAAGGAAGGAAGGAAGGAAGGAAGGAAGGAAGGAAGGAAGGAGGGAGGGAGGGAGGGAGGGAGGGAAGGAAGGAAGGAAGGAAGGAGGGAGGGAGGGAAGAGAAAGAGGAAAATAGGGTGAATCTGTGTGTGTGTGAGAGAGAGAGAGAGAGAAAGAGAGAGAGAGAATGAAAAAGAAGAAAAAAATCTGTCATTTATAACTTTGCATTAACCTTTACTTCCTATATGCATTCAGCCTAGAGATTAGCCAGAGATGAAAGCTTGGGGGTTCCTTAGTTTTTTTGTCGTTTGTTTGTCTTTTGAATGCGTATCCTGCCCTAGGCATGTGTGTGGCTTTCTAAAGTCCCCAGTATACACAGGTGCTTTTGAATACCCTAATATCCCAAAGAACTTTTCTCTTCTGCTTTTCATACCAGTCTCTGAATGTTCAATTGCATGAGCTGCAGCCATAATCTTTTGGCCTATGTGGCGGTGGGTTGTTTGCATTGCAATGTTTTCAAGGAATAGCCTCCACTTTTCCATCTTGACTGAGTTCTGGGATAGGTGAAACAAAAACAAGCATTTTGTAGGAGTCTTTCACTTAGCCTCCAGACTGCTGAGTGCAATTCTTTGTCTACTCTGCTTCCTCTGGAATCAGGGACCAGGGATTCAAGTAGGCAAGATGGGCTGCTGTCTTTATTCTCCACAAAGGCAGGTAAAAATGCTCCAAAGCTTTGCTATCATTTTTAAGGTAGTTTTCCTTGTTTCAGAATTCTCTTGGTTGCTGTAAACCTTTGTTTCCAGAGTTCTGAAAAAATATGATACTGAAAATTTTGCTTTAATTTTCTTTGTTTCTGCTGGGAGATGCCTGTTCTGTCATACTCACTGACATCACTCGATTTATAATTTTTCCGTTTTCTATTAAACCATCCTGTATCTTCAGTGTTTCCTTTGTTTCTTTTATAGATTTGTTGTTTTTATTTCATCTAAATTCTCTGTGAGGTAATTTCAAACTGTAGTCGGTTTGAATTTTTTATGATAATGTATTTGGTTTTAAATTTGCAATTTAAATTTATGGATTTCTACTTACACTAACTTTTCCATTTATCTTTTTTCTTGCTTTGCTTTTTTATTAATAATTTTCCCATACTTTTATTATATAGTTATAATTTTTTTTAAGTTGTTAAATTTTTGCATGTTCACTCAACTTGACAAAATTGATTTATTCTATATTTGGGGACTTCATACCAAAATATAAAAACCTTCGACTAGTTTAACTCTTATCACACCCCTCCCATCTTTTGTTATTATATTCACCCTTTTAGTTCTATCTTATTTTTTCAACCAAATTAAACATTATTTTTATTGTATCATATAGTTAAAGTGATTTCAAACATATCTATATATTTACTAATTTCTAGACTCAATAGCCCTTTTTGAAACTACTCAGATCATTCTCCTTCCTGTAGTACATCATTTATATAGTTTTTAGTTAAAAGTCTCTTGGTGCTATATCGTTACAAATTTTACCTGAGTTGTCTCTATTTCACTCTCTTTCATAAAGAGTATCTTATCTGGGTATAAAATTCTGATATTGATAATATACCCATTTTTCACCATTTTGGATATATTTTCTCACTGCTTTCTGGCTTCCATTTTTATGTTGAGAAAGTCTTTTGTCTTTGAAAGATTTTAAGATGTTTTCTTTATAATTTGATATTTTGTAGTTTCTAAACCATGTACATATGTGTGCATTTCCTTTTAAACTTTTTTTCTGTATGTGATCTACCATCATTCTTAGGTAATAAATTATTGAAAACTCATGGCCATGATCTTTTTAAATATTTTCTCTTCTCACTGCTTTTCCCCCTCCATTCTTTCCATTCCCATCCTTCCCTCCATTGCTTCTTCTCTCCAGACTCCATATATTTGAATTCTCATTCATTTATCAATATATCTCAACTTCTTAGTATACATTTTATCTCTACCTCTTTCTCCTTATTTTATATTCTATATTATAATATATCAATTTCTATATCTCTTGGGGTTTTAATACCATGGTTGTGTATTTCCAATATGTCTTCATTATCCTTCTTTGTTTACCGACATGTTTTTAAATTTTTCTTTTCATATGGTCTCTATATGTAGAATTTTTTTAATTGGTTTGAGAATGTGTGTCTACTGAAGGGTTTTACATTTTCTATTGTCAAGTGATCTAGTGAAATAGCAATATTGTATTATATTAAATACATACGTTGACTTGAGTTTTCCTGGATTGTGTAGTATATCTAGTGAAATCTCCAATCCTTATGAATGCATGTCTATAGTTACTAACTCTTAAAATATATTTTTCTTAAGCAGAAGGAGGACTAAGACAGTAAACTATATTTTTAGTTTTTCTTCTTTCAGTTTTGGTGAACTGTATTTTTTTTTTTTTTTTTTTTTTTTTAGTTTTTCATATACTAAAAACAAACAAACAAACAACAACCCACACTCTTTGTATAGATTTTTTAATATTTGAGCTAGGATTTATATTATGTTTACAAACTTTTCACATAATGGCATCATTTTACCAGTTCAAGTTAAGTGTAGAAATGCGACTTCCCTTTTTGTCTCTTTACCGTCACCATTTGTCATATAATTTCCCTAAATATCTACTCTAAATACATTTAGAACCACATGAGATTGTGTTACTAGTTTTCTTCAACCATCAAACATAATTTAGAAGACTCAAGAGGAAAAGGAATTGTGTGAGGAAATTTCCCAAGTGAATTTGCTGTGAATCAAAGCCACTAAGTACTCAGAGTTGACTCAGATGGATGTGCTTCAGCTGCCAATACATCACTTTAGGTAAATGGGCACCTATTACACTGTCATTATTTGATCAGTGGTCTCACTGGCAAGAAGGGAAGGCATAGAAAAAGGCAAGGAAGGTAGATTAGTGAGGATCAAGGTCACCAATAAAATAGCAAATAATGAAATAATAAAAAATAAGAAATGTACTCATAATAAATGAAAGTAAAATAATAACTGTATTAGTGTTTGAAAGTACATAAGATCAAGTTGTTAGAAAAATTTAAGACTTCTAGATTATTCTTCCACATTAGAGAAATTATTTAACTTTCTTTTTTCTCATTACAGTGGTGAGCAACTAAACTCTTTAACTCTGGCAATTTGTGTACCTGATCTCTGTATCACGTTGCTGAGTGTATAAATCTGCTCAATCCTGAAACAGTGGGAGTGCACAGAATCTATTAGGTGGAGGCAGATTAAAAGAGATGAATAAAGTGGATGAACTCTTTGGTCAGAACTCAGAAAAAGAGAGGAAAGAATATGAGCACACACTCAGTATTAGCTGTAGGCACTTTGAAAAGAGAGATTTAATAGGTTTTTGATGGTTAGTCTTAAATAGTAGTTTATTACATCATTTTAAAAAGATATGACATCCCATGAACTAAAGTCCTTGCTTAATAATTGCACAAAATGGTCTGTATGTGTATGTGATCCCAAGTAGTGCCCTCACACTCTTAATACAAATGCCCTAGTCTTTGGATAAACTTTCATATGCTACACATTTTTAAAAACACCAGTAACTAAATAGTTTACATCAAAGATATTTATTGAGATAACTAGAATGATTTCTCATTTCCCTTGGTGATGACCATATCACAAATTAGGCATTTCACTGATACTTTAAAAATACTCTAACATGTAGAACTAATTCGAAGGAAAACATATTAAAATACATAATATTGAGCAGCAATGAGAAGAAAAATATCTCCTTGCAAATATGACTATTGCTTTATATGTAGGACATCATTTTGTTTGAAACTTTCTTCCCATCAAGTATCCTCACAGATAATTTGGACCGTTCATCTTCAATGGGGAAGAAAAAAAAAATTGAGAATAAAATGGTGATTAGCATAATCACTGCTCAAGTGGGTCAGGGAAATAGTACTTGTAAGAAAGTTATTAAGATTTAGGGAATTGTATACCATCAAATTCAAGATATTTCTTCAAAAGTTTAAAGGCTACAATGTCAGAATCAGAGAATAGTTAAACTTGTATCAACCGCAGTCATAATATTTGGCTGGTAAAAAGTTCTCTTCAATTTATTCAGGGTATTCAATATGAAGACAAGTAATTAAAAATGAATATAATGATACAAACAAAGCAATAAAAAACTTAAAATAAAAGAAACTTAGATTGTAGACAAAGGTAAACTAATTAATGCTTCGTCAGTTGCATTTAAGTTTGTGATGGTAAGTAATTCACAGTCTGAATTATGAACCCCAAAAAAGTACTTTCTTCCTCTGAATCCACGTCTCTGTGGGTGTGAACTCATTGTAAATAGGACTTTGGAAGATGTTATTTTTAGTTAACGTGTGGCAAACTAAACAAGGTGGGGCCTTAAATCGGGCTACTAGGGGCCTTGTAAAGAAAACCTGGTGTCACAAAAGCCAGAAGGGAGAAAACATCCCCATATGATGGGGGCAGAGATACAAGCCAGGACCCCCCAAGGAGTGCTAAAAGTGTTTGGGGGGAAAGTAAGCCTTGCCAATATGTTGATTTTGGATTTCTGACCTCAAAACCATGAGCCAATAAATTATTAATATTTAAGCCAATCTATCACATGGAATTTGTCATAGCAGCCTGGTAAACTAAGACTCTCAGGTAGGGTGTGGGTACATCTTCCTCCCAGCCAAAGCCCTTCCTCCTCTTTTATACTTCAGCATAGTTTAAATAATAATTATGAAAATAACACCCATTGCCTACTTCTAGTTTAAGATAAGTAACTAGATGATAACAAATATCTTTTGAGTCTCTTGTCTTCTCTTCGAAATTATTTCTTTCCTCATAAACCTTACCCACATAAACACTATTCTTTTTTTAAAAAAAAATATTGTTTTATTTTTAAAGAAATTTTAGGTTACATAAGTATTAAATCAAAAATAAAGGGGATTCCCATATACCCCACCAACCCCCTCCCATACTTTCTCACATTAACATCTTTTATTAGTGTGGTACATTTGTTACAATTGATGAACACATATTGAAGCATTGCTACTAACCATGGTCTATAGTTTACATTATAGTTTACATTTTGCCCCACACAATTTTATAGGTTTTGAAAAGGTGTATGATGGCCTGAATCCATCATTGCAATGTCATGCAGGACAATTCCAATGTCCCCAAAAATGTCTCCATGTTATAACTATTCTTCCCTCTCCCTCCCCTCAGAACCTCTGATGGCCACTGCCTTTATATCAATCATACAAGTTCTTCCATTGCTAGAATAAAAAGTCTATAATAGAATAAGGAAATAATAATAAGTCTACTTTAGTCCATTGTTCATTCCTCAATCTTGAGGATTTTAGGATGGTGATGCCCACTCTATTTCTGATTGATTGAGGCCTTTGATCCCGTGGGGCAGATGGATGGACCCATCTTGCTTGCAGTTGTAGATACTCTCACATCCTTTTGTTAGTAGTCTTGGGTAAGTCCAATGAACTGGAGATTAGGTGTTGCAACTCTGCTGAGATTCAGGGCTCAAATGGCATATGAACAGACTGAAGATTTAAGTATCTAGGACATATATTTAACAACTATAGTGCTTATTATAGGTTAATCAAAGGGGCAGAAGAGCTATGTGCAGGGAAATTATAAATGAGTCTAACTCTTTTACATTGGGAAGCATAAATTCCAAAGTAAGGCCCACTGACAGGGTGCCAGATTCCTGAGATTGTCTGCCCTGCTTATAGGTCTACATAGCTCTAGAGTCCTCAGGAGGCCTACTGTTTGAAGCACTGTTTACTGTGGCAATCAATGAGATCCTACTGAGATGTGCATTAGCGTAATCTCTGGAATGACCTCCTGACTCACTTTGAAATCTCTTAATCATAAAAACTCATTTGTTTTTAATATTTCCCCCTTTTGGTCAAGGTCTTTTTCCAGATGCATCTCTAGTTGGCTCTTGATAATAATCCCTTAGTGCCAGGGAGGTTCATCCCCAGGGGTCATGTCCCATGCTGGGGGTGTGGGTGGGGGTAGTGAATCTACATATGGAGTTTGGCTTAGAAAGAGGTCATAGTTGAGCAACAAGGAGGCTTTCAGGAGGTAACTCTTAGGCAATATATAATACTAAGCTAAGTTTCAATTTCACAAGAAAAATTTCATAAGTACAATAATCAATATCAAGAGCCTACTGTAATGGTCTGTCCTCCTTTGCTAGGCACTGCCCATGTACTCAGGGGATTCGTTTCAATGTTTTCTCTGATAAAACAAGAAATTAACATGAATTTTACTATCATCTTGTCCTCAGATCCCACTCAAGTTTTTCCAGTTATCCTAATGATGTTTTTATATGTTTGTTTGCTTGTGAGTAGCGAAAGGACCAAGTTCAGAACAATTTATCATCTTTAATTATAATGTCTCATTAATCTCCAGGCTATTTCAGTGGATAAGGCTGAGAAATATCCATACACATATACATATTTATATTCATATTTACATATAGGTATATAAAATACATTTTTTGCATCTATATTTATTTCTATATATCTATCTATATATTTCTATCATCTTTCTATTAAAAACTCAGGTCACACTAAGAGCTCCAATTAAAATCTCAGTTCCATAGGGTTTATTTTGTTCCACCTACCCACTTTCTACATTTGATACTGTCTCCAACATTGAGAAAGCTGGTAATATCATTTTCTATAATATATTTACATATTTGGTCATTCTCCCTGTAAGTATCCAATCTGTCGCTTGCATCACCCCCTTATAATCTGTTCAGATGCATTCCTCATCCTACTGAGCCTCTGACACCAGGCAGTAGGTTGTCCTCCTGGGTGGATGCATCTTTAGCCTACTTGGAGTATCTTCTCATCTCATGTAGGTTCTGATTCTCATATCTGACCCCATTACTCCTCAATCTGTCTGGGCTCCATCTTTTTCTTCCAAGTGGTCATCCATCACAGATACCCTCATCAATTTGCCCAGGCTCTGATTCCTTTATCATGTGGAAGCCCTCATCAATCCACCTCCTCTGCTCTTGAAGCTAGACCTCCCCATCCCACTTGTGAACACCCTACTCAACCTGCTTAGTCTTTGATACTTTATGCCAGGTTACTCCTTCATGGAAATGCCTTCCTCACCCTGATCAGATAACTTGTATCAGGCAGATGTCTTTCACCAAAGCTCTCCTCACTACTATGCTTAGGACTTAACTCTTCACTGCACTACTGTGGCTGCCCTCCCCTCTGTTAGTGTGGATACCTGCTTTGCTGTGTCCACCAGCTGGCCTTAGGGCTGAATTGCTCAAGAAGTGAAGGGAAAAAAAGGAGGAAAAGAGGAAATATGAAAAGGGGAGAGGAGGCGAGGGGAAAGGAGGAGAGAAGGGAGAGGTGGAGAAGAGAGAGAAGAGAAAGAATAAAACATTACAGTTTGAACTTTATATCAGTTGTCATATATCAGGCTACAAATTAGCAAGACTGCTTCTGGAATCTTTATTCTGTCCCATATCTGTATTTTCTATATACTATCACAATAGTATTTTAATTTATATAGATTTGTAGCCCTTTATTTGAGGAAGAGCAAGACCATTTCCTGACTATTCGTGTAACTTTGCTTTTCCTTATAAATTTAGAACCATCTTGGCAAATTAAAAAAAAAAAAAAATTCCATTGAGATTTTCAAACAAATTTAATTAAACCTATGGATTGTTTCAGAGAGACCTGTCATCTTATCATATTAAATCTTTATATTCATGAATATTGTATTTATCTCCTTTTACTTATATGTACATTACTGCCTTTCAAGAAAGAATTATCTATCAATATGAAATTACATTTTGCACTTCTTTTCTAATATTTTACCACATATCTTATTATAAGCCATATTTTCTTTAGACTCACATTTCTAAATGTCTATGAATAATGCATGGAAATTTAATTATATTTGTATTTTGAATTTCTACTCTAAGATACCTGTTAAGCTTATTATTAATTGTAATTTTTCCAAAAAATTTTGTTGAATATTGTATGTGAATAAAGCCTCTTTCTTTCTTTCTTTCTTTTTTTTTTTTTCTTTATGATTCTCTCTCTCTCTTTTTCCTCTCATATTGCACTGGATATGTTCTTCAGGAAAATATTTACAAGGAGGGATAAGAGTAGACATCATTGTCTGTCTCTTTAAAATAAGTTGACAACTGTTTCAGAATTTTATCGTGATGTTTGTGGAAGGTTTTGGGTATGCATAATCATGTTCTTTTTGGCTTAATAATTTTATCATGAATTATTGTTGACTTTTATCTACTTTTTTCCCTAATTTATTGTGATGATCATATTTTTTTCTATTTTAATATATTGATTTTGAGCAAATCTAATAAATTCTTTAATGTTAAATTTACATTGAATTTTTGTAAAAATTTGTATATGGCATTTAATCATTTTCATTATATTGTTTATTTTAGTTTCTTAATATTTCCATAGTTTTATTATTTATTCATTTGATTTAGTTTGATCTTTAATTTACTTTCAGTTATTGATCTTCTCTGATTTTGGAATACTATCTCTAACTTTCTAAAATTAGTTTTGGAGTGTTCCCTATTGTTTTTATTCTATGAAAAACTTACCTTATAAGGTTAGACTTATGCATTCCTTGAACTTTCAGTTGATGTTAATTATTAGATTAACATTTGTTTTTAATGGTTGAAGAAATATGTAAGTTTCTTCCTAATAAAGTTTCATAGTTTATACTTTTTAAGCATTTTGCACATTTTCTTAACATTTTGAATATGAAATCATAAAGATATATATAATTTTTCATTACTTATTATTTTTGCTACATATTCTTTTCAATTCTTTAATTGCTTATATATTTATCTATTTCTTCTTTTCAACCTGTGTTTGTTCCTATTTTATGTTTTTAGCTTGGTAAAGATTTCTCAATTTTTTCAGAATCCACATACAGCTTTGTAGATAGCCTCTATCATATCTTTATTTCCTATTTCAGGAACAATACTGAAACACTAGAATAAATATATATAATAGTGATTCTTCCAACACTTTTCCAATGGGATTTATGACCAGTGACTTAAGTAAATGTGCACTCAGGAACAAGAAATTCTCAAAATTTTTGAGGTTGGTTAGAAAGAGATTCTGAGATAATACTGATTCCAGGGATCCAAACACAATCATGACCCACTTTAAAAAATGGTAGTATGTGGAGGCCAGTGGATACATGGAATCTTGACCCAAGTCTACATCATAGTGGGTTTAATATGTACGTGGACCAAACCTTTCATCATTTCCTTGTACCCCAAGTTTATAACAAAAATGAACATAATTAACAACTGGCTGAAGACCACATTATTTTACTGACTGTTAAGCAAGAGCCAAAATGGTGATGAAAGTCAAGTGAAAGCTAATTAAACTGCTCCCTCTTTTCTTATAGTAAATAAAAGCTTACCACATTCTTGGTAGAACAGCAGAAATTAGTGCTGCTTTCAGACACTTAAAGGATGCAAGAACTGTAATTCCCATCCAATTTACAGTTAATTGAATGGTCTAACCCCTGTAAAAATCAGCTGGATTATGGAGGAAGGCAGTGTATTAACACTTAACCAAGGGGCCGCCCTAATTGCTCTGCTGCTTGCCCTACTGCCTCCTCCTGTACAGGCCAAATCAACCTTGATTATCTGAACAGTCCACAAGATATCATGTTGTTCCACTATATCCGTGGCATAATGTTAATTGGACCTACTGAATAGGAAGAAGAAAATAAATTGCCTGTCCTGATGAGACAAATGCATTCCAAAGGGTGAAAAATTCTTAGGCAGATTTAGTACCCTACCTTGTCTTTGAAGTTTTTAGGTGTCCAGTGTTCTGTGACATTGCAGGATGCCCCCTCTAACCCATAGGGCTAATTATTGCATCTCACAACTCCTTCCATTAAGAAAAAGGGACAGAACTTCGGGCTTTTCATATTTTGCAAGCAATTTAATAACACCCCTCCAACACAGTGACATTTAAGCATCACAGTTTGAAAGAAAAAGAGTTTGGGGCAGCTTCATGCATGAGTACATATGTACCTGTCAGTTGGGACATATGGTAAATAAAATTCCATAATGCTGAGTGTATCTGAGTTAGATAGTCACTATGTGGTAGCTCTGACAAGCTCCATTAGGAAAGTGGTAGCAAAGTTCCCTAGAATTCTGGAACAAGGCTATGTCACAAATGGTGGATCTCTATTCTCCATTCAAAAAGGATCTACAAGTATACAATTAGGTATTAACATCACCCTGGAAAAAAGAATCCACTTTACGAAGAAGGAACTATAGCATGGGTAAATAGTCATAGGATTCATTGGTTCTATCATATGCTGCAAAACCTAGAAGCTGTCAGCTTGCTAGAGCAGTAGAAGAATCTCTAAATGTACAATAAAGTGCTAGCTTAGGGATGACCCCTGCAGTATTGGGGTGCAGTAGTTAAAAATGTGTTGCATACTTTGAACCAATGACCAAGTTACCCTCATGGGTAGAATAAATGACTTTGGCAAAGAAGGGACAGAAGGGATGGAAAGATGAGGTTCCCATGGGGAATTTATACTTCTTACTCCTGAAACATTAGGCTCGCTGGGCTAGAAGTCCTGATTCCTAGCCAGATTGGGATGAGGAAAACTTCTTCCAGGGAAACAAAATAAAGATTTTAACTAAGTCTGAAGTTGTGATCACCAACTGGCCATTTGGGAATCCTCATGTTTGTAAATTAGAAGGCCAAAAAAGTATCTAATATTTTGGCAGATACAATTGACCCTGACATGAGATAAGGTCACTTCTATATAGTGTGGTGAAGAAGGAGTGTGTCTAGAATTCAGGGGATTTATAAGGGATATCTTATAAATATCTTCTAAGCCCATTTACTATGGTAACTTCACAATTAGAACAGCCACAGCTTTAAAAGTACACAGTATTGATCAACTCAGTCAACTCAGGGATTAAAGTCTGTTTAAACCCACTGTAGAAGTATCTTACATCAGCAGAAATGCTAGCTTAGGGGGAGGGCAGCCTACAATGGGTACCAAGGGAGGGAGATTATAAATACTGAGTCTTCAAGACCAGATGTGGTTTCAACAACTATTTCATCTCACAAATCCTGTTGTTGTCCTTTGTTTAAAAGGAATTGTGACCAGATACTACCTTGAAAATCCAGTGACAGGATGGCATGAAGTACATAGTACTTAGAAGCATGTAGAGGTGAACTGTAGAAGGCACTGTCACTTCCCACACATATTCCCCCAGGACATGCCATTATGAGTGGCATTGACTCAATTTCTAGCTGCTAGCATATGTATGTGTTTTACTGAGAGATTTCTCTGCCAACTGAACTTGTTCTGCCTGTGTGCTCAGAACACAGAAGCACTGGAGATTCAACATCCCCTGGGAATAACACTCATGGATGACTATTGAGAATGATAGGGTAAGTACCCCATCTCCTTGCCGCTCAGGTGAAATAACTCGGAGGTACACGTTCTCCAGAAGGGTTCAAATATTTACCCACAATGGTGACATGCTTCACATCAGGGTTTGTGTTTTTTTGAGTTGCCATTTCTGTTCATTGATATAGCCCAAGTGCCTAGGACTGTACCTCATACATAGTAGCAGTTCAATCCACATATGTCATGGCGTATAGTAGAAAGAAGCATCCCATCCATTGAATCATCCATTGAATGAGTGAACCAATGAATGGAGATTTCCAAAATAGTTCATAAACCACAAGAGAATACAAAGATCTGAAGACCTGTGTCTCATGAATTGTATTAACAAGATTACTTTTATTGTTATTTTGGGGAAGGCTATGGATAATACTGGTATTGTTCTATAACTGAATCACAGTAACTTTATCAGCAAATACCATGGTGGGGAAAATTCACATGGAGTCATTAGTCACTAGAAATACAATCAAATTTACAAATAGCTAATAGCTGTAATTAAGTGAAACTGCCTATTGATTCTTGTTTATCTCAATATAGAATAGTGAAAGAACAAGATTGAACATTTTCCTATTGGTTATAGATATTCAGTTGCTTGAAGGCAAAGGGGCAGAATTAGATGATTTATGAAGGTCTCTTATAGCTCCTTGAATAGAAACTTATCCCAAACCCAATTAAATTACATTATAGGAAAATGTGAAATCTATAATGGAATTGATTTATCAGGAGCTTATATTGTCTCTCCCGAGTTGGTCTTTTATGACCTGGCTGTTGAACTCCAACACTGTCACTCTGTAGTAGCCTACTGGTCACACAGATCAGCCCTATTAAATATGGAAGGGAATGACATAAAGATGTGAATACCAGGTACAATGTCTGTCTAACACATTGCATATAGTGCTTTCTAAGTGCCCAATATGTGTCTCATATTTATATTTAGATTAAAAGAAAAGAATGGCTTAAACACAATAATTTCTAAAATTTATCGAAATTTTCTTTTCTAAATATTTATAACTTTTATCATCAGCTTAAACTCAAAAAATCCATTTTGCAGCACAAAAATCTCCATGTTTCTTTTGCATCCAGTTTATTCCTGGTGTATGATTTTTCTTATTTGGCATGGATATTATTGTCTGTTATTTCAAAAATATGTTCTTTAGCATCCCGAGTCACCTCAAATTACTGAATTTTCACCTTCTTGACCCAGAACTCAAGAAAATCCTAACAGTTATCTATTGAAGAGTTATATTTGTGATTAGTGTCTGATATAAGTAAATTGTTTTATAAAATGAAGCTCTGAAACTCTACCGAGAAAGAGCCTATTTCTTTCTAATTTATTTTGTTATTTAAAATCAGTTTCAAAATTTTGCAGAACTTATAAATGATTAGATTTATTAAATTATTAAAGACTAAACAGAATTTTTATCAAGCAAATGAAGTGATGATTTGCCTTCATAGTGTTTGCTAAATTGTTCCTTAAAACAAGCTTCTGATTTCTTTGCCTGATGAAAGACAAAAGAAAACAAAAACAAAACAAGGAAATGAGAGAGAGAGAGAGAGAAGAAGAAGGAGGAGGAGGAGGAGGAGGAGGAAAAGGAGGAGGAGGAGAGGAAGATGTCATTATAAATTTTGTTGTTTCTTTTCCATGTAAAGACCCTTGTTTTAGTTTGCCAAAGGGGTGCTGATACAAAATACCAGAAATCTGTGGGCTTTTATAATGGGCATTTATTTGGGGTAAAAGCTTACAGCTCCAAGACCATGAAATGCCCAAATCAAGGCGTCAGCAGAGATGTTTTCTCACCAAAGTCAGCTACTGTTGATCCTGGCTTCCCCTCCAGAATCTACCATTTCTTGGAGCTTAGCTGTAAGCAACCAGACATAAGTTTGTCTCTTTCTGAGCCTTAGCTCTTTGAGCCTCTCAGGTACTTCTGTTTTCCTGCTATCCTCATTCTCAAATTGCAGAATCAAATATGCCAGCTTTCTTTCCCTTTTTCTGTCGTGTGTCCACTTATATTAGACCCAACAAGGGGGCAAAGGCTTAACCTGAATCAAGCCTCACTGATGTAATCCAATGAAAATGCCTAAAGCAGCCTTATCAAGTAATCTAATCAAAACCCCACAACTGAATTCAATCCAATCAGAGTATCACACCTAGAGGAATAGTTTACAAACACAATCTTTTTCTTTTGGGGATTCATAAAATAATCTGAAACTGCCACAACACTGATCCCATCTTTTATAATTTGGGCAGTACAGTACAGTATTATGGGTAAGTATACAAGCACCTGGGAGCCAAACAGCCTGGGTATGAACTCTAACCCAAATTCTTAGTAGCTGTGGGGTCTAAGGTAAGAAATGCAATGTCATTTAACATTTCTGTGCCTTTCTTTCCTCACTTAAAGAGAATAGAGCTATTACCGATATTATAGGATTGTTGAGCCCACTAAGTACTATTATTAGATATGTAAAGCACTTAATTATTAATGATTATTATTTTCATTTTAGTAGCCACTTTTTTTACTGCAACAGCCTTATCCATAATGAGTGTACAACTGTGACTTATTTACTAAGTAATTTTAATGAGTGTAAATTTGCGATTACAAATAAGCACATTGACTTTTGCAACAATTAGAACCTCTATTTATTTCACAGCTGAATGTCTGGCAAAGACTGCCTTCTGCTAAAGATTGTTACTTTAAATGATTTTGTTTGTATTTGATTCAGGATTAATAACAGAAGAGCTCTGGAATGTTTCATTTTGCTTCCTTCATTCCTAGGTGTTCATTATTTGAGATCAGTAAGTCAATACATAAATATATGCATGATTCTTTAAATATATAAGCATGTATGAATGCATTTATGTGCATGTGTTTGTACAGATACAAAACCAAGGGTGTTTTCCAAGCTCCTGACTCCCCTGGTTAAAGGAAATTTGATTCTTCATTCCTGTGACAACATCCTTCCCATGTGTACCACCACATCCTGCCACTCTGACTTTATGTGTACCAGGAGAGACTCTGGCCCTCTCTGCCTCTAAAGTACAAACTGATTTAACACATGATAGGAACAACGTGCTCCTCTGGGTCTCTGTGAGGGCGTACTGAGTTGCTCAAATTGGTTGCTGTTGATAGAAAATTGCTTTTAAATGGGACTAAAATCACCCTTCTGTATGTTCAACCATATTTTCAAAACATCAATATCATTCCTCTGTGAAAATGGGTTTTAAAGACGTTGTTAAAGAAGTGCCTTAAAACAAACAAGCAAAAATTTAAGAAATGGCTAATCTTGGGGTCGGGGGGGGGGCAGGGAAATGACAGAAAGAAAAGCCTGGGGACAGTCAGAATATGACCAGAGAAACAGCCTCCAATGTTGCATGGATGCATTCGAGGCCAAGGTGAGGTCTCAGTGTTCAAGGCAGTTTCTTTTTCTTTTCTTCCATTCTTTCCTTTTTTTCTTCTCCTCCCTCCCTTCTCTCTTTCTTTTGCTTGTTTCTTTTTCCTCTCCTGTCTTCTTTTTTTTTCTATAACTTTCTTTTTCTTTCCCTGCACAATGAAAATGCATCCCTCTTTCAGTAGCATATTCAAAGTAAAAATGCTGCAGAAACTTATTTAAAATAGAAAGGTAATAATTAATGTGCAAAAAAATAACTATTAATGATCAAAGGGTCTGAATATTTAAATGAGAATGCCCATCCTCTTTCTTTGTAGGTGGCATCACATGGAAAGTCTTGTTGTGAGAAAGTCTCTTCTGAGCAACTGTCATAGTTGAAGAAGATTGTTTAACTTGCCTTATGTACTGAAAACTTGAAGATGTCTCTGCAGCGGTAACCTGCTTTCAAAAGGGCTCTGGTGCTGGAGCCCTGGCTCAACCCGCCATTTCATTTGAATGGCCACTGCCTCAAAGTGTCCTTCCAGGAGCAACAGGTCAGTGTCACCTGGAATTTTGTGAGATATGCAAATTCTCAGGATCCACATGAGACCTGGTGAATGGGAGACACTGGAGTTGGGGGCCAGCCATGCAGTTTCACAAGCCTCTCACTGAATTTAGTATATTTAACAGGCTAAGTGTGAGTAAGGCCAAATCTTCTTCTCTGCAAGACTGTAAAGAAAATTAATCTGTCCACTAACTTTTTGTGTACACATTCATTTAAAAATCCAAATCTTAAATGAATGTAAGCTCCTAGTACCTATAAATTACTTTCCTTTATTATTTTACCATGCAATCGAGTTATTTTATAGTCATTAATAATGTTTTGATTCCTATCATTCCTTTTATTATTATATTCTTATTACTGAACTACCTGGGTTTCTTTAATGTGGAAATTGCAATTCCCTTTCGCCTAGAACACTTTATTAGAAAATTCAAAGCATTTTTGTTCAGCTTTAGGAAAGAAAACAAAATAAAGTAAAACAAACATTGTAAAACAATTCTAGCCCTGAGCAGTTTCTATTCTAGATTCAAAATTGAGTTATTGGTAAACTTAGATATTATGTAAGTGCTATAGTTGTAGGTATAGATGTAGATATATATAATCATGAATATAGATCAAAATATTCCAAATCTTAATTCTAGTTGTTCATAATGCCACAGTGATGCCAACAAGCGAGCCACTATTTGTATAAGGGAGACAAAGTTGGCATATTTTTGTCCTAATGAGAATATTGATTCCTGTATATGGAAATTCATACATACAAAGAAATGCATGCCTGTGTGTTCATGTCTGTGTATATACTGAATATTTACTGGGCCTCAAGCATGGACTTTCCATGGAAATTACTTTCCTTTCTGGTGGAAAAGAGAAATTATAACAAAACAAAGGCAAGTGGATAAGAGTGACTAAGTATGGGTGGTGTGTGTCTACTTGTAGTGAGGTTAGGGAGAATACTTGGATCAAGTGACATCTGAGCAGAGACCTAAATGAAGAATGAGTAAGTTCTGCAGAAAACTGGAGAAAGAGTCATGCTTGGCATTAGCAGCTGGGGCATAGAATCATATCAACCTGGGCTCACATTCTGATCTCATTTTTTAAATTAACTGGTACCTGAAACAGTTACTTAAGTGATCTGAATCTTAGTCTATCTCAATCTCCAAACTGCAGTATGAATATCTCTTTTAAAAGTTGTTATAAATACTAAAAGGATTAAAATATGTTCGCTGCCAAGTAGTTTCTGGAAATAGTAAGAATCAGAAACATAAGTTCCATTGCATCACATTGCATTCTGATAGTCCAAGCCGCTTTAGATGTCTGCAGTAGCAAATACACCTATTTTTCTTCCTCCTCCATTCACTTCTTCATTCACATCAATTTGTTCATGCTTTCTAAGTGCCCAGACATTTTCATAAGCATACATCATATAGACACTTCTATAGAGCATGGAACTGCTTGCACTTTCTGCCCAGCATACTCTGTGTTGGCACATTTACAATTCATATGATCTGTAAGTCATATTATACCTAGATTCAGTCTTTGTTGATGTTTTCCAAACATTTTAGTCCTTGACACAAATACATATGACAGCCGCACAAATATTTCCAGAAGCACATACACATTGAATGTGTTGATGGGGTTTGGATATTTTTTATATTCTCGTAAGATCAGAAGAGAAAATAAAAACAGAGAAAAAAGAGAGAAAAAATGATTTCTCAGGTGCCCTAAAATGGCAACGCCTCTAAGGTGTAGATGAATATTGTCAAGGCTGAAGTAGAGTGAATGAAGTAAGTGTCTTTCACCTGGCATTGTTTAACTTTTTATTTTCCTATTTATAAAGCATTAGGAGAATGTTTTAGAGACAAAGTTTCATATTAAAGAATGAGAAAAACCGTCCCTTATATTGTCAGACAGTGTGAAATTACATGAAGGTATAGCATTGCGATGATACTTGTTCATGGATTATAGGGTCATTATTATATGGAATATGGGAAGAAACCTTCTTGGAAACAAAATGACAGAAGGATATAAATTAAAATGTCCATGCTCTTGAACTTGCTATTTCTTTGCTTGGGGATGTGTAAATATAATATTTTTAAATATATTCTTAAAGTAGTTTGAACACTTCTTATAGTCCCAAGCATGGCTTGTTCAAAGAGTAATGATGAAATAAGAAATATAATATACTTCTAATTGAACTCTGTTAGAAGCAGAGTGGGCATCACCATCCCCAAATCCTCAAGACTGGGGAATGAACAATGGACTAAAGGAGACTTTTTATTATTCTACCATAGAATTACTATTATTCTGGCAATGGAAGAACTCTTATCATTGATGTAAAAACAGTGGCCACTAGAGGTTCTGAGGGATGGGAGAAGGAAGAATAGGTGTAATATGGGGGCATTTTGGGGACATTGGATTTGTCCTACATGACATTGCAGTGACAAACACAAGCCATTGTATATTTTGTCATAACTTACAAAATTGTGCGGGACAGAGTGTAAACTATAATGTAAACCATAGTCCATGGCTAGTAGCAATGCTTCAATATGGGTTCATCAATTGTAACAAATGTACCACACTAATGAAGGATGTTGTTGATGTGGGAAAGTGTGGGAGGGGGAAGGAGTTGGGCATATGGGAATCCCTTATATTTTTTATGTAACATTTATGTAATCTAAATTTTCTTTAAAAATAAAAATAAAAGAAATAGAATATGGAAATGTGGGAATGTGGTATAGCAAAAACACCCTGTATACTAGGAGATAAAGCTTTGAGTGTTAAGTTGGCCCTCCCCACAGCCTATTGTCAATAAAGCTGCAGTTTTTTGAGTGCTTCCAATAGGTTGTTTCCCTACTCCTACCAAATGCATTGACCACCAATATCGGAGCCTTGCCTCTGAGCGACTATGGACAAAGCAAGATGCTGAGATCATTGAATTTTATCATGATCTTATATATCCATTGCACCGCTTGTTTATTGGTTCGGTAGTAAACTCAAGTAAAAGTGACTTTACCTGGGTCTCTCCAAGTTATGAGAACTGATACCTATGTTACAGCACCTGTTGTAAAGCATGGACTTGAATCCATCTTCACCTGTGTGGTAAGGTAGGTGCAGGCTGAGAGCTGAGAGCACTGAGCTGCAGCCCCTGGTTGCCTGGCATTGCATACATGATTAGCCACCCCTAATTACATCTTCACAGTGTTTCCTTTTATAAACCCCAGCATTCAAGCATTGGACAGCTGCTGGATCTCCTCTGAGGAGTGCTAGCCTGGTTTCCTGGCCTTGAAGAAGCCAGGCCTCAACCTAGAAAGAGGGCAGCTGTCATGACACAGAAGCAATAGGCCATCTAAATTAAAGACCAGTCCCAGGGCCGCTGTGGCAGTAAGGGCACCATCGATTTTTATCTTTATCTTGTGTATCTATTGCAGGGCTTCTGCTGTCCCCAGATTCTGATTCCTCTTTTCCTTCCTGATAATCAATCCCAACCTCAGGGAAAATATTGTTACTGTATGTATGTAATTGAGTGCCTACCCCAGGAGGATTTCCTTCACCACCCACCTTCAGCCACACGTCTCGTGAAATAAGAAAGGCAAAAAAGAAGATGACCAGCCCTCTTATTTTTATCCTACTTTCCATGTCCTTTATACCGCATATTTTCTGCAGGTAAAAGAAATCTTAAAGTAGATCCCAGAATTATTCAGCACAATTTGTAACCTGAAAGCTGTCATTTTGCCTTATATTTGGGGGCTGAAAGTTTGTGTACTTTATGATTAGGAAAAGACCAGTTACATTTTGTGGACTAATAGTATAAGCTCTCTAAGATTCCATTTGCATAAAAAATCATATCATTTCCCGGAAAATAACTCATACCATATTTAGAAACAGTTGAACAAACAGGCATGGTCAAATAGCATACTTCAGGTATTAAAAGGACTGGCAAATTCTGATGATACAGAGAAATCTCTCATTGAGAGTGTTTCATCAGTTAAGTTTTTAGTAGATTTTTAACAGACCTATTAATATAGAATTCATAAACTATAAAGTTCACCCTTTTACAGTGAGTGGCCCAGTGGATTTTAGTATGTTCAGAGTGGTGCAATAATAACTACACTCTAATTTAAGAACATTTTCATTCCTCCAAGAGAAGCCCACATATCCATTAGCCATCACTTTTCATTTCCCCCCTCTCCATAGCCCCTGTCTTCTGTCTCTAGAGTTGTGCCTATTCTAGACATTTCTTTCCATTGGAATCATACAATAGGTGGTCTTTTGTGACTGACTTCTTTCACTTAAAATAGTATTTTCATAACTCATCATGTTGCTCTGTTTTTTTGAATTGCTGAATAATATAAAATTCTATGACCATACCATCTTTTGTTTATCCATTCATAAATTGAAAGGTCTTTAGTTTGTTTGTACTTTTGGGCTATTATGGAATAATGCTGCTATGAACATATATGTGCAAGATTTTGTGGGAAAACTTGTGTTTATTTCTCCTGGGTATATATCTAGAAGAGGAGTTGCTGAGTCATATGTTAATCCTATGATTAATATACTGAGAAACTGCTGGAATGTTTTCCAAAGTCAACACACCATTCTACAATCCTATCAGCAAAGTGTGAGGATTCCAATTTTCTCCACATCTTTGCCAGCACTTTTTTATTTTCTCTTTTCACTTATAGCAATCCCAGTTGGTGTGATGTTGCATAACACTGGGGTTTTAATTTGCATTTCCCTAATAACTAATGATGCTGACCGTGTTTTTGGTCACTTATTTGGAGAAGGGACTATTCAAATTCTGTGCTCATTTTTGTCCTCTAATTTTTCAGTTTTAAGAGTTCTTTACATATTCTGGATACCAGTCCCTCAACAAATATTTTATTTGCAAATGTTTTTATCCCATTCTGAACATTATCTTTTCATTTTCTTCACAATGTTTCTTGAAATGCAAATATCTTTAATTTTGATAAAGTCTGATTTATCTATTTTTTTATTTTGTTGTTTCTGCTTTTGATATCATATCTAAGAAGACATTTCCTGATCCAAGATCATGAAGATTTATGCCTATGTTTTTATTCCTAAGATTTTTATGGTGTTAGCTCTTTTATATAGGTTTTTTATTGAATTTGATTGAATGTTTTATATGGTGCAAAGTAGGCACTCAACATTACTCTTTTGCATGTGGACATCCAATTGTCCCAACACCATTTGTTGAAAGTACCCATCTTTTACCACTGAATTTTCTTGGTACTACTGTCAAATATAATATCTTAACTCTAACACAGGAGGAATCAATGGATACATTTACTTTCCATGTTAATAATTAGTTAAATATGATACCAAGCATTTTATTTTGACATAAATCTACTGCAAAGATAATAGAATGCAAAACATGATACACATCTAAACAACCGCCAGAAGGCAGATGTATCTATATCTCTATATTCTAACTATACCTAGATATATTTATATCTATCTATATGTATATCTATATCTCTGTTTAAGTGTATCTCTTTATATATATATATACATGCAAAATAATAGATTAAACCAAATGTGTAAGTACTGAGAATAAAAGGTAATGGGTTATATTTCCCTAATGAAAACAAACATGCCCTGATTCACTGAAATGTTAAAAACATACAATTCTATATTAGCATACATGAATATTAGAAATCATAAATTTTAAAGTAATGGGACAGGCAAAATATAATATCCAAATACATAATTTAAAGATATATTAAAACCCACTTACAGTATTAATAGTAAATTTTAGTTGAAAACATCAAAGAGAATATTTTTAAATCAATAAAAGTTATATTACTCATTCAGTTCCTTCACAAAATGAGTGAAAGTGTCCTAGAAAATTTTTTGTTTGTGGACATTATGCACTGGTTAATAAAGAGTTATAGGTAGGTGGATAGATAGATAAATATAAGAAAAAATAGGATGGTGATGCCCACTCTTCTTCCAATTGAGAGGGGCTTAGATCCCATGGGGCAGATAGATGGAACTACCTTGTTTGCAGTTGCAGACACTCTCTGTTCTTTGGGATGGCTGCTGTCCAGACTTATTATTATTCTACTATAGACATATTATTACTCTAGCTATGGGCGACCTCTTATCATTGATATAAAGGCAGTGGCCACCAGAGGTTCTGAGGAAAGAATAGCTGTAATATCAGGCGTTTTCGGGACATTGGAGTTGTCCTGCATGACATTGCAGTGACAGATACAGGCCATTATATATTTTGTCATAACCTAAAAAATTGTGTAGGACAGAGTGTAAACTATAAT
Source organism: Tolypeutes matacus (assembly GCA_026826555.1). Lineage (NCBI taxonomy): Eukaryota > Metazoa > Chordata > Mammalia > Cingulata > Chlamyphoridae > Tolypeutes > Tolypeutes matacus. Next base: position 2,055,753 of record JAKSZT010035887.1, on the reverse strand, counting down.
GTAAACTGTAATCCATGGTTAGTAGCAATGCTTCAAAATGGGTTCATCAATTGTAACAAACGTACCACGCTATTGAGGGAGGTTGTAGATGTGGGAAAATGTGGGAGGGGGAGGGAGGGGGACACAATGGAATCCTTTAAATTTTTTATGTAACATTTATGTAATCTAAAGCTTCTTTAAAAATAAAAAAATAAATTTAAAAAATATGGCCAGTAACATAAAAGTAGGTGCAGAAGCAATAACACATCTCTTTTGTATAGGTAGGTCAATTGACAAAAACAAAGATATATGGATTCTAAACTCAAAAGTTGATTTATCATGAAGCACATTTTTTCATGATTTTTTCTTATATTTTACACGAATGAAGAGATAAGTAATCTTCTTAATACTGCTTTTGTAGCAGCTTTATTAATAATAAATACTTACAAGTTTTATTAAAAAGTTGATTTAGGAGATAATTGGACTGAATCCAGTAGCAGCATAGAAAGATAACTCCTATGCTCAGGAAATATTTATGGCAATATTTGATTATATATGATCAATCATAATCTCAATGAAGCTATTAAAGGCAAACATGACCTTGGCCACATACACTTAAATCAAGATTTCACACATGGGATTTAATAAAAACAAAACAAAATTAAAACAAACAAGAACAAATTGAAAAGTCAAATTTGACCTATAGTAAGAGTGTAAATTCTGAAAGAATTTCTTCCAGAAAAAAAGGGGTCAACCTTGTTTTATGGAAAAACTATTTGAACTTTTAAGAAAGTAGTGTATAGAGCAAACAGATTTTAAAATATTACAATCTATTTAATTAAGCTTGCATCACCCTGAATCTGAAGCACAAGAAAAATCGAGGGAATAAGAAACACATTAAAATCCTATTTCAAATATTGCAAATTGATACAGTAATATATTGGGAGTATATTATTCCATTACCAAAGAAGCTTATTCCAGAATTGTAAGGGTATTTTAGTATGAGAAAGACATAGTTAATCAATTAATAGAAAAAGTAAAACTTTGTAGACACTTAAAACATATTTGAAAAAATTCCATCTTCACTCTTGATGTTTAAGAAATCACTAAATTGAACCTAGGGAAATGTATGTTTACCCTAATTAATACTAACTGAAAAAACCAAGAGCAACATGCCACAGCTGCTGTTCATCATCATATTATCATTGTTCTGTTAGTTTTGGTAAAAATTTTTAAAATTTAAAAACTAATGAAATAATCAATTGAAAAACACAACAGAATATATTTCAGGGATGCAACATTTTTTAAAAAATGAACATAAGCTGCTGAGCCTTTAAAATGAAAACCACAAATCTAATGAAGAACCTAAAAGAAGTTTGAATAAATGGAAAACAATGCTTTCCTCTTTTTTCAAAGTTTTTTGAACTCTTCCTGTTTAAATTGCATGTGTGAGTGTGTCTGTGCGTGTGTGTGCAAATAACTCAAAAGCTACTAATTGAACAATTAACATTAGTTTATTTCTTCTTGAATAAATTTGGGACAATTTAACCTTTGTATTTTACTTTATTTTTTTCCAAGTTTTTAATACTCAAAATACATGGAGGCTTAATTAGGGCAATATTTAAAACTATAACTTTGATTTAAATGCATCCCTAACCCATGACCTAAGGTTCAATGTGCAAAACACAAATAAAGTACCAACTCACATTGCAAATTTCCTAATGATTCTGAACAACATGGATATTTCCTGCCCTGCATATAAGCTTTCTTAGGGCAAAGAACATATTTATAAAATGATGACACACATGGTACGCTACACAATGTGCTGTAGATGGAAAACAATGCAGTTGGTATTGACTGAGGTAGGTCGAAAATTGCCTATTTAAAGGATCAGTTTGTGATGAGCCTGGTCTAACACATCCTTTGGAAATTTAGTAGTATCCAGGGACTGTGAGAAATTGGTGGTTTGTTTTTCTTTTCATTTTTTCTTCTTTTTTTCTAAAGCAATTTCTGCCTCACTCCAACTTATCCCATAAAATTTTCAAGCTGGTTTCTGGGATGAATGACCACCTTGCATCATATGAATTGAAATTCTTTTTGAGGCTGTAACACTCATATTTTAAAAGGTCAGTCTTTTAGAATTGCAATTGAACCCCAACATTTCTTACAACTCTAAATATCTGACTTACAGTGCATTTAAAAAGATCATTTTACAATGTAGCATTTTCAATGCCCATGATGAAAGTAAAAATTTAAGGTGATATAATGGAGCACACATACTTAGCAAAATATATCAGCCTAAATGGTTTAATAGCAACTTGATTCTTTATTTATTTTTACTTCATGTAAGCCAATGATCTTCCTCTGAGAATATAATATTGTTCTCACTCAAATTTTTCAGATTTTCTTCTAAAAAAGTATACAATGTTTTGCATGTCATGTTGTTATGTGAAAGTCATTCATTTTTCGGAATCCTTCTTCAAAGATAATATAACTCCCTCCTCTCTCCATATATAGATTGATTCACTAGATAGATAGATAGATAGATAGATAGATAGATAGATAGATATAGAAGATAAAGAGATGTAGAAAAATATTGATAGATAAATTATTCCTTGTCATGTTGAATAAAACTTATTTATTCGTGTTTATCTCCCAATTACACAGAGTTCTTTGAGGTCAAGGATTGTGTATTACTCAATTTTTCGATTTCCAGCTCATAGCATAATGCCAAGTTAAACGACATCAATGGATATATATTTTTTTAATTTATTGAAGTATATCACTCATACATAAACATACATAAACAACAAGTGTATAGTAATGATTGTGAACTTACAAAACAAACATACATAACATTATACAGGGCTCTCATACCTCACCCTACCACTAATACCTTGCATTTCTCATACCTTGTGAAACATTTTTAACTAATGATTAAAAAGCATCCTCAAAATATTACTACTAACCAAAGTATTTATCCCCAACCCACCCTATTATTATTATTATATCATTTCTGCATGAACAAACATAAACAATAAATGTATAGTAAAAGTCGTGAACTTACAAAGCAAACACGCATAATATCATACAGGGCTCCCATACATCAACCCACCACCAACACCTTGCATTGTTATGAGACATTTTTTTACAAATTATGAAAGAATATTGTCAAAATCTTACTACTAACTATAGTCCTTATCTTACATTTGGTGTATTTTTCCCCCAACACACCCTATTATTATTTCTTAAATATATTTTTGTGAAAGAAGTTGTAGACTTACAAAATAATTGTGCACATGTGCAGAATTCCCAAACCATACCCCTCTATCAACATACCACACTGTAGTGGAACATGTGTTACAGAATCTGAGATAATATCATCAGATTATTACCAGATCCATAGCACACATTTGGCACACTTTTTTCATACTACCCCATTATCAACACAGTACATATTTGGCATAGATGCATGAATATTACATTATGACTCTTAGCCGCAGTCCATAGGTCGCTCCAGTTGTATTTTTCCCATGCTTATCCACATTCCCACCACCTGCAATAGTGATGTACATCTGCTCTAGCTCACAAAGGACACTCTTGCATCTGTACCATCAACCACAATTCTCATCCACCTCTGGTTTTACTGTGCTATTCATTCCTTAGACTATTCTCTAGCTTTCTGTCAATTAGCATTTACATCCCTATACTACCCTTTTCAGCCACATTCCCATTTATAAACAAGCTGTTACTCATCATAATGTCCTACCATCAACTCTGTACATTTCCACACTTTAACAGTAAAGCTAATTAAAGCTTCTGCATACATTAAACATCAGTAGTCCATCTCAGTTCTCCTCTTATCTCCTGTAAGAACCCACCACCTACCACCTGGTCTTGAAGATATTTTCTTACATTTTCTTCTAGATACTTTACGGTTCTTGCATTTATATTTAGGTTTTTAATCCATTTTGAGTTAATTTTTGTATAACTCTTTCCTTCTTTTGGCTGTGGATATCCAGTTCTCTAAGCACCATTTGTTGAATGGACTGTTCTGCCCAAGCTGGGTGGGTTTGACAGGCTGATCAAAAATCACTTGACCATAGATGTGAGGGTGTAGTTCTGAACCATCGATTCAGTTCCATTGGTCTTTGTGTCTCTCTTTATGCCAGTACCATGCTGTTTTTACCACTGTAGCTAAGTAATATGATTTAAAGTCCAGAAATGAGAGTCCTCCAACTTTGCTTTTCCTTTTTAAGATGTTTCTGGCTATTCAGAACCCCTTACCCTTCCAAATAAATTTGATAATCTTGTTTTCCATTTATTTTAAAAATGCTGGTGGAATTTTTATTGGGATTGCCTTGAATCTGTATAGAGTAAAATTGACATCTTAATGATATTTATTCTTCCAATCCATGAGCATGGATGGTTCTTCCAATTATTTAGGTCTTTTTTTAAATTTCTTTTAATAATGAGTTATAGTTTTCTGAATATAAGTGCTTTATATCGTTGGTTAAATTTATTCCTGAATATTTGAGTTTTTCTGTTATATTTTATTTTCACCACTCTTTTGACACTTTTAGTTACTTTTTTAAATATAATCTTCATTTCTAAACTCTTTTCCAGGCCTCTCTCTCCTGTCTTCTCTTTTCAGGCTATAGCATACCCTTTAGAGTTTCCTACAAAGCTGGTCTCTTGTTTACAAACTATCTCAGCTTCTGTTTATCTGTGACTATTCTAAGCTCGCCCTCATTTTTGAAAGACAATCTTCTGGATATAAGGTTCTGGACTGGAAGTTTTTCTCTTACAGTATCTTAAATATATCATATCACTGTCTTCTTGCCTCCATTGTTTCTGATGAGAAATCAGCACTTAATCTTATTGGGTATTGCTTTTCCCTTGCTGCTCTCAGAATTCTCTCTTTGTCTTTGGCATTTGACATTCTGATTAGTATGTGTCTCAGGGTTGGTCTTTTCGGATGGGAGTACATTGTGCTTCTTGGACATGGATATCTATGTCCTTCAATAGGGTTGGAAAATTTTCTACCATTATTTCTTCAAATATTTCTTCTGCCCCTTTTCCTATCTCTTCTCCTTCTGTGACATCCATGACACAAACATTTGCATGTCTCTTGCTGTCATTTAGTTCCCTGAGACCTTGTTCATTGTTTTCCATTCTTTTCTTCATCTGTTCTTTTGTAAGTTTGCTTTCAGAGGCCATGTCTTCAAGCTTACCAATCCTTTCTTCTACTTCCTGAAATCTGCCATTTTATGCATCCAGTGTATTTTAAGTTCATTTATTGCACCTTTCATTCCCATAAGGTCTACTATTTTTCTATGTATGCTTTCAATTTCTTCTTTGTGCTCATCCAATATCTTCTTAATATCCTTAATCTCTATTGTCATCTCATTGAATTTATTAAGGAAACTTGTTTGAACAGCTATGGTATTAGTTGTCTCAACTCCCTTTACACCATCTGGAGGCTTATCTTGTTCCTTTAGCAGGGGTCATATCTTTCTGTTTCTTGGTGTAGATTATAATTTTTTGTTGGTGTTTTGGCATCTGGCTTACTAGATATATTTATTCTGGGTGCAGTTTTTATCTTAGTTTAGGGTTTTCTTGCCCTTTCTCCCTTGCTGGTTGTGGAGTAGGAACCCAGGATGTAGTTGGTGTTGTAAGCTGTGGGGACTCAAGCTACCCTCATTGCCCCAGGGACCAGTGAAGCTACTCCCAATTTTCTACTATGCCAGGGGTAGGGACAGAGCCACAGCTGTGTGTAATAATCCAAGTCATGCAGGCCTAGACTGTAGTTGCCCAGAGAGACTGATGAAACTTTCTCCCCTGCCTGGGACAGGGATGGCGCTACAGGTGTGGGCGGCAATCTATGCCGTGTGGGTCTAAAATGACTGCAGTTGCCCTGGCAGACTTCCAACTATTCAGTCTGTGCCAGCTAAATGTACCTGCAGTTACCCAGAGAGGCTGGTGCAGGGCTTGCCAGCTTCCTCCCTGCTAGAAGTGGGGCTAAAGCCTAGCCTAGGGCTGCAGGCTGATCTGGGTGAAAGAGACCTGTCTCTACCATCGCTGTGCTTTTTAGTCAGCGCAGCTTCCCCTCATGCTGTGGGCAGAGTCAAAATGCAGCTACCAGTCTCTTTCCAATTGGACAGTTTCAAACTTCAGCTGTTCTTAGGATTATACTTTAGCCCACCAAATTTACTAATCAGTTGCTGAAATCGGTGGCCAACTGTCTCTTCCTCCCCTGTTTTTGGTTAATAGAGCTTCCAATTCCAGCCACAGAGTAGCTCCTGAGGTGGCCTGTGCCGCCAGAATAGGATGATCACCAGTCTCTGAGGAGTGATCTGTATTTTCCCGGAGAGGCTGGTGAGGTCCCCCCAGTTTCCTCCCTGCCTGAGGAGGGGCTGGGGCTTAGGCTAGAGCTGCAGTCTGATCTAGATGGAAAGAAGCCAGTCCCTACAAGCACAGTGATTTTCAGTCTCTTGCTTCCACTTGTGCTAGGGGTGGAGTTAAAACGGCAGCTACTGGCCTCTTTCTGACCTGGACAGTTTCAAATTTTAGCTGTTCTTAGAATTATACTTTAACCTGCAGAATCTACTGATCAGTAGCTGAAATTGGTGCCCAACCATCTCTTCCTCCCCTGCTTTTGGGAAGTGGAGCTTCCAATTCCAGCTGCAGAATAGCTCACAAGGTGACTTTTGCCACTCGTGAAGGATGGGCACCAGCCACCAGGGCATGGAATGTTCTACTTAGGAATCTTCTCTGCAGATGGCCAGTCTCCTTCTTCCACTTTTTCAAGACTGTTGCAGGATGCTTTTCTGGTCTACTGGAGCCCCCAAACAGATGCTTTAGATCACTCTGGGTGATTACTAACTGCCCTGTAGCACAAGCTGATTCCAGGAACTCCTTACTCTGCCGCCATCTTGCTGGTTGTCTCCCGGGGGGCTTTAATGGATATTTTTTAATTCGATTTTACTCCATTTATTTAGGATTGATGTTGTGTGGAGGGATCTGAAGTTTGAGATTAAGCTATGTTCATCATGTCCTGGAAGTTTGTTGAGATAAATAATTAGAATAATTTTCTTCTGGCTTAGTTCTTATAATTCACACTGGAAAACAGAGAAGAACAAAGAGTAAAAAACTGTAAAATTGTACATGCTATTAAGGATTTTTTTGCCACTTTCTCTAAATATGATGTAAGAAAAATAGAGCAGATTATTCTGTTCCACCTTGCAATAACCTTGGCAACTTGATATTTAGCTCCTAGGTAAATGTTATTGAGGAATAGTAAATGAATAAAAAAGACTTCTGAGAATGTAGGTTTTGATTATTGACTGACTGGACCTAAAGGTGTGAATAGAGCCACTGATCAGTGAAGCATCCTAGGAAGTAAGACTTATGAGGACAAAAGTACATTGGATTGAAAGTGTGGAAATCTGCAAATGCTTGGCCGGGTATCAAAAGACCAATCGCCATATTATAGTAATAACATATTTCATACACTCTCACTGATGCATTTGATCCTTGTATTAGTCAGCCAAAGGGGTGCTGATGCAAAATACTAGAAATATGTAGGCTTTGACAAAGGGTATTTATTTGGGGTAGAAGCTTACAGTTACCAGGCCAAAAAGCATAAGTTACTTCCCTCACCAAAGTCTGTTGCCACATGTTGGAGCAAGATGGCTGCCAACATCTACCAAGAGTTCAATCTTCCTGGGTTCCTCTCTTCCTGGGGCATGTTTCTGTCCAGTTTCAGCTGCTCCTCTCTCTCCACAAGGCTAGCTGTAGACTCTCAGGTGACTGGCTCTGTCTCTTTCCTCAGGGCTCAATTCTCTCCAGCTCAGCTGCTTTGCTCCTCTGTGTGCTTACTTCCCAGGCTCCAGCCAAAAACTCCAACCTCCCTTCTCTGCAGTGCAGAGTCTCTGTAAGTCCCCACCTACCAAGGGGACAGGGACTTAATATCCTACTGATGTGGCCCAGTCAAAGCCTTAATCATTATTTAATCAAGTAAAAGTAAAACCTCTGAATCTAACACACTCTAATATGCCCAGAGGAAAAGACCAGTTTACAAACATAATCCAATATTTCTTTTTGGAATTCATCAATAATATCAAACTGCTACAGTCCTTTACAAGTCATCAGAATCCATTATGACATATTCTAGAAATGTATGATGCACATATGTATTTTTATCTATTTTTGTTAGCATTTTTTGATTTACCATTCTCTTAGTAGATTTTCTATCAAAGCCTTAGGGAAGGGTAATATTTCACCTTAACATATTATCTTTTAAATATAAATTGGTATTGATATGGCAGGAAGAAACAGATCCTATAACAGAGTCAATACTGTAGTTAATCAATGTATCATCAGATTGAAAATTCTTCAAAGGTGCAGTGCTCTTCTTGAATAATCTGGTTTCTAGCAAGGTTCTAAGTGTATGGTTTGATTGCTAATTTCAACCTAGAATGAAATGTAAGGGAAAAATTTAGAACCTACTTTAATGTCTGCTCTTATTGTCATTTTTAAAATCATTTCTTCTTCAAATAAACAAGAATAATAATACAAAGGTAAGCTGCATATTAGATCTCCTTACTTAATGCCACCAGGACAAAACTGTCCAGTATTTTAACTGTTACCTTCCTTCTCACATAGATCTGGAAATCAGTTTTCTCACTAGAAAATTCTCACCCACCACGAAACATTTTGTTATTCTGCTTTTCTTTTAATCAACATGTTTATTTATGAAATATAAGTATATGAAAAAAGCAGAAGATAGTAAAAAGAGACTATCTCTTAATCTTAGAGCCAGCACATATCCTCATTGGAGGCATTTGCTCCAGATTTCTTTTGTTAAAGGAATTAAAATTAAAGGACAGTTAATACCCAAACCTCTCCTTCTATTTTTGCCTCTTCTTACCCAGAGAGGTTATTGCTAACCTGTAGGTAATGTAGTCAATGCCCACACATTTTAATACTTTTATTACATACATATATATGTATCCATATAATAAGTTCTAACTTTTACTGAGTACTTACCATGGGTCAGATACTGTGTAAAATGCTTCATATGTATAAACTCATATAAATATTACACCACCCTATGCAAGAATTATTATAATGTTCACCATTTTAAAGACAAAGAAATTAAGATACAATGATGCTTTTCTTCAGTTTTGAAAATATCATATTGCACACATTCTTTTTCAAACTTTTTTTCCATTCAATGTGAGGAACCTGCCTATAAGGAGAAATGTAGGTCAGTCATTTGAACAGGTGAATAAATCATAAGCTAATTATCTGTTTCCACAAAATGGAAAATTAGGTCATATTAAAATTCTGCTATTACAAATAGTGCTTTGTCCATGGCTATATTGTACATATGTTTGAAAGTTAGTGTGGAATATGTATGTAAAATGGAATTGATAGATGAAAGGGATGAATTTTAAAATTTACTGAGTAGATAATGGTAATACTAAACTCTTCTCTAATTACACTTACCAAACAGCTGGGTATGTGCCATCCTTTTCTCCATATCTTTATCAAGATATATATTATAAGATTTTTTTTTTTTGCATTTTGCAAATCTGCTGGGCATACAATGTTATCTCATTATTTGTATGATTTGCATTTATTTAATTGCAGTGAGATTGGGCTTTTAATTCATATTTTATTGGCCAGAGGGCTTTCTGGCACTGATCATGCATTTTCCCATGGAGTAATTTGTCTTTTTCTTATTGATTTTGAAGAGTTCTGTACATGCTATGGACTTGCTCCATCAATTTCAGCAAGCTATAAAGGTGAGAGAGAGAGAAGAAAGAAGTCACAGTTTTATACCCTAATATCAAAAAAGCATTCCATCCCTTTTGCCTTGTTCTATTCCTTAGGAACAAGTCCCTAGGTGCACCTCTTTCAACACACTCACGGGCACAAAGGGGACCACATGAGGTGTGATTACTAGAAGGCATGGATCACTGACAGGCATTTCAGAAGCTTCCCACCACACCTTCCTCAGCACCCTGTCAAGGGGGTGATGACCAATCCCTCTCAACCCTCCTTGCAAATAGTAGTTCCACGGAGATGGTGTGAGATAATACGAATTGTCTTGCTTTCCTGTATTCTACATATTTTACACTGACAATGATTCTGTCAGCAGAAGAAACCTTAGGCCAGTGCAGGAGAGTAGAAGTTCTCAAGCACATAGGCAATGGTTTGCACATTTATACAAACTCTTCGATCCTTCTCTTTACCTATGCTTCCTCAGAGCAGATCTCTCCAATTGATTCGCCAGGGTGCCTAGTTAAGGAGAGTCATTGTTAGGATTCTGTTTCTTGTTCCTAATATTCTCTTGTCTCTGTACTATAGGATAGGGATATTCCTTTCACATTATAATCCAATGTGGTATTTAAACCAGTTGGTATTAAAGTAAACATTGTCTGTTTACTACTCTAGGTTTTTCCATTTTGCTTTTAGAAGATTCACATTTTTCTTCTTTTAAAATTTTAGATCTATTTGATTCCAAAACTGTTATATATTATAGGTCATGTTTTTATTTTTGAAAATCAGTGACCAAGATTATCAATAGACACCCATCTTCTTTGCACACCTACATTGATTAGCTGTTTCTACTTTTATGTGCATACAAAATTTAGAACTCTAAGAGCCTAAGCCAGCAAAAGAGCTTTTTTAAAGTTCTTTTTCATTTGCTCTCTAAGTAATACAAACTCTCTCCTCTCTTTTTCTTAACTATTAGTCCTGAACGTTTATTTCTTTTGCTTTAAAGTCTCCAGAGTAGAAAGTTTGCCCCAGCCTTAGGGCTGGCTGACAAAGAGAGGTTCGTCCATTATGAAGCTTTTACGATATGACCTATTCTCTGCTTCTAAGGATCAAGGTGATTCTATTCTCTCCTTTATAGTTGAAATGTTTCACAATGAAAATGATAGCTTTTCTCTTTTAGGGTAAGTAATTTTTGAAATCAATCTCTCTCTCCCTCCTTTCTCTCTCTTTCTCTCTCTCTCTCTCTATATATACATATACAAACACACATATATCTACATGTGTGTGTGTGTATATATATATATATATATATATATATATATATATATATATCTACAAAGTACATCTATTTATATATACAAAGTAGAATACACAATTTCTCAGGACAAAAATTAGGAAAAATATTGAACAGAACACTTCCTGTTTTCCATCCCTTCTCTTGTAATTTATACACATTTATCCACATGTACTCTGAGAGCTTATCAAACCACCTGCTTTTGCAGGTGACTCAGGTCATAAAGTAAGGATCTCCCTTGTTTTTTCTAGCAATCTCTCTTTCATGTTCATGTGGTAATAGGATCTAATTACTGCATGAACATGAGGTATGCTGATTCTATTTTGGTCAATTTTAAACTCAGAGATAAATCTTTCTTACACAGAGTCAACCTCTGTTCCCTCAGTCCTTGTGCTGAGGAAGAACTTATCAACAAATATACTGAGTTCTGATAAATTTAGGTCTGAAAGTCAGCAAGTATGAATGAGGCTGCATTGTGAGGATGGGTTATTACTGCAGTATTAAGGCTTTGTGCAAGCATGGTTACTGAGGTCTTGAGCATACTCTTTTCCTGTATCTCAAAATATGCACAAATTCTTAGTCAGCAGTTTATAATTCAACGACCTTCTTGGACCATGGTTCAAAATTGTAAAACCAGATCATCAATATCATCCATAGCATACCATATTTTCCCTATTTCAGTCAATGGTAGAGTGGACTAAATACTTCCTATATACCTAAGTTCTTTATTCTATGCTTATAATTTCCTAGTCACTTAAAGTACTAAACCTATATTCTTCCCTTTACCTGTTTGGGTACGAAATCAGAATTTCTTGGCCTATTCTAATGTTCTTAAATTATTCAATGCCTCATTTTATCTGTTTGAACACTTTTATCTCTGCAACAGAAAGTAAACACTTGACACTCCACAATGGCTCTGTTGTATCCAATCATATCAAAGTACCAAACATTGGTCTCTTTCCACCTCTCTGCTAGCACAAACTCAGTGAATGAAGAATGTTATAGTAGCTTTTGGGCGCTGATTTCTTTGAAAAGAACCAAACTATTGCTGCCATTTTGAACATGACACCTAAGTCCTCTGAATAGACCCTTCGATTACTTTGACATTTTTGTTGATACCATACATTAATTGTTGATACTTAAACTATGTCCATCACCAAGCCATCTTCTTCAAGCAGGGGATAATGTCTCCAAATGAACTGGTTCTAGATCTTTGGAATGGCTGCACAAAGGGGTGGAGGAGGAGATGGGCATGGAATCTCACTTGCCAATGAGCAAGTCTCAATTATTGAATGTACTTGAGATGAATCCAACACTGGGAAAAGAAACTGGGAAAAGGACATTTGAAATAGCCTGTTTGAAGACAATAATGAGAGCAAAACAAAGCAGTATATTACCTATTTGGATCATTATATTAATTTTTCATACCTATAAACATTCCATTATATTGTCATTGCATGTTCTCATATATCATGCCTCACTAGACCATAATCTATTGAGGACAGGGATGCAGCCTTATTCACTCTTATTTTTTATTAGAAAAATTATGGTTTTACAGAAAAATCATACATAAAATACAGGTTCCTATATACCCCCTCCCATTATTAACACCTTGCTTTAGTGAGGCATATTTCTTACAATTGCTATAGCACATTTTTATAATTGTACTATTTACTATAGTCCACAGTTTAACTTAGAGATCACTGTTTGTGATGTGCAGTTCCATGAATATTCTATTTTTTATTCTAGTACCATGCCTACAATCTAAAATTTATCCTTTTAACCACGTTCAAATACATAATTCAGTGTTGTTAATTACACTCACAATGTGCTACCATCACCATCATCCATTACCAAAACTCTTCCATCATCCCAAACAGAAACTGTACAATTTTTAAGCCTTAAACCCATATTCCCTATCCCACCCCATCCCTTGCTAAACCATATTCTAGATTCTGACTCTATAAGTTTGCTTATTCTAATTATTACATATCAATGAGATTATACTATATTCTCCTTTTGTTTCTGACTTATTTCACTCAACAAGATGACTTCAAGTGTCATCCATGTTGCCACATTTATCAGAACTTTATTCCTTTTTATGACTAAATAATATTCTTTGTGTGTATATATCACATGTTGTTTGTCCATTCATTGTATGATAGTAACTTGGTTTTCTTCTATCTTTTGGCAATTGTGAGATAATGTTACTATGAACTTCGGTGTGCAAATATTTGTTTGAGTCCCTGCTTTCAATTCCTTTGGGTTTATGCCTAGAAGTGAGATTGCCATGTCATGTAATAATTCTATGCTTTCTGAGGAAACTTCCAAACTGACTTCCACAGCTTGCTGCACCATTTTACATACTAAACAGCAATGAATGAGTGTTCCTCTTATACTGCAACCTCTCCAACTCTAGTAATTTCTCATTTTTTAATACTAGCCATTCTAGTGGGTGTGAAATGGTATCTCATTGTGGTTTTGATTTGCATTTCCCTGATGTCTAATGATATTGAGCATCTTTTTATGTGCTTTTTGCACTTTGTCAAAAGTCATTTGGGGGAGCAGATGTGGCTCAAGAAGTTGGCACCTGCCTCACACATGGGAGGTCCGGGGTTTGGTTCCTGGTGCCTCCAAAAGAAGATGAGCAAGATAGCGAGCTGACATGAAGGGCTGGTACCAGCAAGATGACATAATAAGATGATGCAACAAGATGATGCAACAGGATAATGCAATGAGAGACACAACAAGTGGGACAAGCAAGGAGCGGATGTGGCTCAAGTGACTGAGCACCTCCCTCTCACATGGGAGGTCCCAGGTTGAGTTTCCTGTGCCTCCTAAAAAGAAGACAAGCAGACACAGAGAGCACACAACAAACAGACACCGGAAGCAGACAGCTACTGAAAACAATGAGAAGAGGGGAGAAATAAATAAATCAATCTTAAAAAAAAAAAAAGAATGCACAGGGAAAGGAAGGATTGATGAGTGTAGGAAAGGAGTGCAAAAAGAAAAATCAGTAGGTCATAAATGTGAAGGTTGTTTTCTGAGCTATCAGTTCAGTTCCATTGGTCTATATGGCTGACATTGTACTGGTAACAAACTGTTTTGATAAGTGTGGCTTTGTAATAAGTTTTAAAATCAACAAGTGTGAGACGGCTTTGGCTAATCAGGACCCCTTACCCTTCCATTTAAATTTGATGATTGGCTTCTTCATTTCTGCAAAGAAGGTTTTTGGAATTTTGAGGGATTGCAATGAATCTGTAAATCTCTGGATAGAGCTGACATCTTAAAAATACTCAGTTGTTTCTTACTCTGCTTTCCTTGTCTTAAGCTGATTTTGCTTGGAAGGCAAATTGTTGGAGAGGGGAGAAGGTGGAATAAAGTTTCCCACATCAGGCTTTTCCAGGCAGAACAATGACTGGGGCCCACAAAGAAGGAATCACCACCACAGGCTGGCTCCAAATTGCCTTGGGCAAGGGATGACTGAGGGACTGAGGAGGGTACCAGGAGCTTCCCCCACAGCTCTCCGAAGCTAAACTTTCTGGATTTGGCAACTGCCCTGCAAATAGAGCCCCTCAACTGTCCTTTATACATCTGAGGAAGCATAGCATCCTTAAATCTCCTCTGTCCCGTTTGTCCGTGGTGGGTTGAAACAATGGCTGGGCCCACAGTGATCTGAAGTAGCTAAACAAAAGCAGTGGTCGCAATCGGACCGCACACCCCTGGATCTTGGGGAATTAGGTCTTTATGTACCACCCTTGCACCAGCAGGCTGTGCTGGGCGCCAGGTTTGAGTACCCCACTGCTGCCAGACGTGAAACTCAGAGATGGGTGATGGTAATGCACTTCACTATTTATTGCCGTTTACCAGCGTCATCCTCCCTCCCCCTTCCCTGGATGCTGCACAATGTTCTACTGGACTCCGGTGTTTCAAAATAGTTGATTCAGACAGTTCCTGCTTGTTTAATAGTTATTCTAGCGAAGGGACTGATTCTTGGAGCTTCCAACCCTGCCATCTTCCCATAATCTTTTGCCTTATTCACTCACAAGCTCTCAGAAGTTGGCTAGATATGAATACATAGACTATGGTCAATAAATGTTGGTTGGATAAATCCATATAAGCATGCGGAATTTATTTTATCTATCTTTACATATCACACCCTAAGCTTCTGTCAAGCATGCTTCTACTTTCTTTTGGAAATTTATCATTTCACATTATTCCCTATATTAATTCTTTGAGGCAATCTAGCAATTTTACATTCTCTATTCAAGCCTAAAATGTTAAAATATAGATAAGCATATTTTCTTTTTTTAATATACATTTTTATTTTTTTAAAAAAAGATACTTAGATTACATAAATGTTACATAAAAATATGGGGGATTCCCATATGCCCCGCTCCCAACCTCTCCCACATTTTCCCACTTTAACAGCATCCTTCATTATTGTGGTACATTTGTTACAATTGAACACATTTTGGAGCATTGCCACTAAGCGTGGATTATAGTTTACATTGTAGTTTACACTCTTTTTCGCACATTTTTATAAGTTATGACAGGATATATAATGGCCTTTATCTGTCATTGCAATGTCATTCAGGACAATTCCCAAGTCCTGTAAATGTCCCCATATTACACCTGTTTTTCCTTCTCCTCCCTCAGAACCTTGAGGGGCCACTGCCTTCACATCAATGCAAAAAGTTCTTCCATTGCTAAAATCACAGTAAGTCTATACTAGAATACCAGTAAGTCCACTCTAGTCCATCGTTCATTCCCCAGTCCTGAGGATTCTGGGATGGTGATGCCCACTCCACCTCTAGTTGAGAGGGGGCTTAGATCCCATGGGGCAGATGGATTGGTCTATCTTGGATAAGCATATTTTCAAACATTTCCATAGTTTGTCCTTTCTGGACAAGTTTTGAGTAATTTTTCTCATGAGCTACTGTTTGACAATTTACTTCCAAATTGCAAAACAGAACAAAAGAAACAAATAATTTTTGAACATTTATTATATACCAAGCAATAGATGAGTTGCACTGTTGGTATAAAATTGTAATTAATTTTCACAACTCCCATATGCAGTAGATGTAAATATAATTATTTAATAATTAGCCCAAGTTATGATCATAGGAGTAAGAAATTCTTAAATTGTACACTTGTGCATAAATAACTTATATAAATACATTCTCATATATGGAACCAGTTGCAAATAGATTTCTGGCTTCATATATTTTCACACCTAAATATGCAAAAATGCAGATTCCACTGTAAACACCAGCACTTGTGTACATCATAAGTATGCATCAAATTCCATCAAGAAATAAGAACTGCACAGAATAACAGCTGTGAACATTTATATCCATATGTACTTTACCAAAAGCCTGAATTTAATTTTTAGATAAACTACCCTCTTGTAAGAAATTATGTGACAAATTAATGACAAAAATTTTATGACCATAAACTTGGAATAAAGGAATAAATAAATACAGGCAAATACATATACATATATATATTTTTTTAACACACACACACACACATATATATATATATATATATATTTTTTTTTTTTTTTTTTTTTTTTTTTGAGGTACCAGTGGCCGGGGATTGAACCCGGGACCTCATATGTGGGAAGCCAGAGATCATTCACCAAGCCACATCAGCTTCCCAGAGTTGGTTTTTTTATTTTTTTTGCTTGTTGTTTTTTGTTTGTTTGTTTGTTTATTCAGGAGGCACCAGGAACCAAAATGGGATCTCCAGTGTGGGAGGTGGGAGCTCAACTACTTGAGCCACATTCATTCTCATCCCCATATACTTTTTTTTTTCCAACAGAAAATGGTTATATTTGAATACATAACTTCTGTACAACTAAATATAAAACAGCAGAATGAAATAAATGGGAAGAAAAGATGGTATTTCATGTACAATTAATGAAAATCAGATGACTGACCTGGTTAATCATAAATGTGCACTTAGAAATCAATAACAAAGTGACTAATATTTCAAGAAAAATGAAAACATTCCAAGAAAAATGAGGACAGAGGGAAATAAAATACAAATGATGTGATAATGATCAAGCTCAAAGTTCTTTGTAATATTCTATTGTCAAAGATTAAAAATACTGATACATAATATTTTTACAGTTGTAGTAAACAGGAAACTCTCATTCACAAACATTGGGAAAGAAGAGTGATGAGGAATACCTTACATTCAGGAAGAATTCTGAATTTTCACTCAAAATGTAAATTTTGCATATCCTTTGCCCCGGCTGTTTCAATTCATAGCAATTTTTCCATTAAAGCAGTAGGACAAATTCAAAGTAATTTATATACAAGTTTGTGTGTTTCACAGGAAACTAGTAGCTAATATAAAGATCTATTAAAGAAGAATGTGTAAACAATAAATTATGGACATCTGTATCATAATCATGTAGATAATAAGCCATATATCCATATACTAGAGCTGTATACCCAAAACAGAACAAGGGTCTCAAGAGATTATTTAAGGGAAAATCAAATTATGCTCCCTCAGAAAACTACTTGCCTATTTTTATGAACATAATCATAAGAGAAGGTGCACAAAACCCCATTAATAGCAGATAATACTGGGGACCCTAGAATTAGGAGGAGAAAAGGCACTCCAGAAGTAAAAAAAAATAAAAAAATAAAAATAAAAAAATTATGCCTTGCAAAATTCTGTCTTTTAAAATCATTGAAAAAGATGACTTTTATGACTCAGTTGGTAAAATTTTTCCCAGGATAAATGAAAATAACGAATATATGCACTTCATACTTATGGCACTACTGAGATGGAGCTCATCCAGCATGCTGAGCTTCTCTGTGTCTCCGCCCTCCAGGCACCTGAGGTTTGGGGTCCAACAGCAGCAATGAAAGCAGTCAAAATGTCAAGTTACAGTTCTTACGATGACACCACTTTGGTCACTTTCGTCACTTTCTAAACATGAGCTTTTTCATTTTTCAGTCCAGTTTTTCTGATCTTCACTCCAAGCCTTGGGAAGGCCATATCTTAGTTCTGGTGAAGGTGGTGGTAGAAGCAGTAACATCAGCTTCCTATATGGTCAACACGATTGCCAAAAGCTGGAAGCAACCCAGGCCCATATACCTTTTAAAAGTTGAAAAGCTCATTTCTGTCATTCAGAAATCTCCCAAGAGAGGTGTTAATGGTATCTGGCATTGTTATGAGGGCTATTGGTATTATAATTTTTCATGAAGTTAATACAAATAAATATATATCTAGGTACTCATATTATAATACCTGTTCTTTAAGGCTGAAATCATCTCCTTAGAAAGGTATTTCAAATCACATTTAGCTGATATTAGGAATTTGACTAAGCTTCATTATTAGTTAATCTAATCCAATTGTCTGGGTATCTACATATTTGTAAAATGGGGTTATATTGGATCAATGTTTTTCAAACTCCCATAACTGACCATATGGCCTGCCTCTGAATTTTAGACTCTCTTTAGTAATCTATGACCAGTATTTTAATTCAATTCATGGACTAGAATGAAATGGAATATATTATCAAGTGACAGAATGGAATGGAGTAAGGTAGGGTAGGGTAGAGCAGAACAGAACAGGAACTATAAGGATGGTTTATGTGTAAGTAAGGAGAGTATTTTTTTAGGAATATCTTTCATTATACATGTATATATTGGTGTCCTGGTTTGTGATGAAAAACATTTTGAAAATCACTGTACTAAGCCATCAGCTTTGTGAAGACATAGTCTTTCAAGAACCAGATGAAATGTATGCATAGACAACATTTTCCAAACCAATTAATTTATGATTCCCCTGAAGTTCTTTCATGGATTAATGCCTTATTGGATTGAGAAACCCCAGTCATGAAGTAGTAGACTATATATTTTCTAGGTGCTTTTCTAGCTGTAGGTATCCTAATGATTATATATTCAAAGTTATAACATAAGCCTTGTTTTAGTTTGCCAAAGGGCCGTCAATGCAAAGTACCAGAAATGGGCTGGCTTTCATAAAGAGGATTTAGTTGCGGTAAAAACTTAGATTTCTCATTATATCTCCAAATTAAGACACCATCAGAGATGGTTTCTCACCAAAGTCAGCTGCCATGTGGTAAAGCAAGATTGCCACCAATCGATACAAATGTTTGAGCTCAGCTGAGGGCCACCAGGTATAGGGCTTGTCTCTTTCCAGGCCTCCTCTATCAGTTTCAGCTGCTCTGCAATCTTCCTGAGTTCAGCTGTAAACCATCAGGCATATGGCTCATCTCTTCCTGGGCCTCAGCTCCTTGAGCCCTGCAGGGACTTCTCTCCTTACAGCTCAGCTATGGGCAAAACTGGAGTCCTTTCTCTCACATGGCAGCATCAAACTTGGTGGCTCTCTTTTTTGGTGTCTCTGTTTTTATTAGACCTGTTAAGTGGACGGAGACTCAACCTGAGTCACACCTCACTGACTATTGAAAGAGTTTCACACCCACAGAAATGGATTAGTTCGCAAGCATAATCTCTTTTGGAGATTCATAAAAGAATGTCAAACTGCCGCAAGTCTAAATAGGAGATAGGTGTCAGATTTAAACCACTGATGATCACGAATATAAAGGAGGGAACAAAACAGAATTGCAGCAGAAATGGGATTAGGTTGACTTAAATAGGGAGGGAATCAAACTGTAGCTGAGTTGGAGAAATAATACATGGTTTCTGGAGATATGGACTGATGCGAAAGAAGGCAGAATTTTAGTGCTAAAATATGCACATTTTGTTCAGAATTTACTCCCTGAGAGACCAACAAGCTTACTGTCTGACAGTTTTAATTTTTTTTCCAATGAGCAAAATTTTCAAATGATATTATCTAAAAGAGATGAAATTATAGTTCTCAAGTTGAAATAAAAACAGAATCTTAGAAATTCATCTACTTAACCTTCCTTTTACTCCTTCAATAAGGCATGCTATAGGTTTAAAAATACTTTGGACTAAATGATTTCAAAGTTTTTTCCAGTTAGACACGACCACGGATTCATGGACTTTTTTTCACTATCTACATTACATGGTTTTGCATTATAACACATTACCTTCTTAGTTACGTCCATAGAGAAATCCAGCATTTAATTAATTTAATTACAGAATATGAATACATCAAGGGCTAAACTGAGGTGAGATACACCAGTAGGCAATGGTTGACTCACTCCTTGGCAGCACCAAGTCAGTAGAGAGTGTAGGTCGCATAAATTGTTCACCAAAGGAACCACACTTTCAGCCCATGCATAGTAAAAAAAGACTTTTCTTTTTGGCATGATCTCGGATGAGTAACTGGTATTCATAAATACTATTTTGAAATGCATCCAGCTTATTTTTCTTTAAGTGACAATGCTGGGATCTCAGAGAATATTTTCCCATTTTATCCAATGTTTATTCCTAGTGCAAGATAATTAATGGCACTTGAAAGATTTTGTGATCAGGATTTAATGAGAAATATGGTTCTTTCTTTACCAGGTCTGACTAGGGGCTGTGAGCTATGGATAACCCCAGAGAAAGATGACATGAAATCACTGCTTGCATACTTGGGAATAAAGTTGAAAGTGCAATGGAAAACCATTTTATAATTGCTATCATTTATTTAAAGCATATATTTGAAAGTCCCTGCTAAGAACTCTATGGAGTAATTTATCTTTTATTTAATTTATTCTAGGAAAAGAATTTATTTCCCAATGTCCCTAGATTAAATTGCCCATTTCGCTGGCTAGATATTGTATTGACTAATTCTAGGAACACATAAATACTCCCGTTTCTAATTTCAGTAAACTCACCCAAAATGTCCTTACAAAGCCCCTTGAAGCTAAGAATCCCCTCTTCAGGTCTTAATTATTGTTTTAATCATGGTGGTAAATGGCTATTTTATAGTTTTGCCATTTCATTTATTTCTTCAAGGAAGAGATGTCCCTCAGCAACTGTGTAGAAATTATAGATTTTTTTCCTAAATGGGCAAGATAAATTTTTATGTTTGTTTCTATTTAATACCACTTTTCAGAGTAATAAATGGATATAATAATCATTTAATTTTTCTCATTATTATTTTGTTAATGTTACAATCCATTATAGCTATTCTTCTTGATTCTCAAATTGTCCCATTTTATCTAGTGGATGCCTATTCAAGCTATCCACTCTGTGCTTTGGACAGAGCTTCTAATCCTACACAGGTCTGGAATTAGCCATTTCTTCTAGGTACAATTTTACTTTAAATCATTGATAGGCATTCCCTAAATTCTGACCCTAGAAAGATTGTTTGACTGTATGATTATATGCACCACCTCTATAGGATGCCAAATAAATCCTAAAAACAGAGACAACTTTCAGTTGCATTAAAGAATTGGACATATTTTGCTTAAATCCCAGCTCTAAATACATCAAGAAAGAGGAAAATACAACTTTTCTTAACTTCAGGAGTGAAATGTTGGAATGAAGTGGTATTTACAGGGGAAGACTGAGTATCAGACAAAGGATTATGAGTTCAGGGCCAATGCAGGTGAGCAGAGATGACAGAGACTTCATTTATTTAACAACTATATATTGAGCATATAGTATACGTCAAGCACATTGTAAGTGTGCTAGGAACCCAATAATGAACAAACCCAATTAAAAAAAAAAAAAAAACAAAAACAAAAAGCAAACAACAACAACAAACAAAATGTCTCCTTTCATGGAGTCTGAATTCCAGTGGGACCTAAGGGTAAAGTGAGTGGAAGATGATTTTACAGTTGCCTACTGATGAGACAGGCATATAGTTTGAAGTAGTGCCATGATCCAGGCAGAGCTTAAATTATTTTGGTAACTTTAACAAGAAATCTAGGAAAATGGGTTAGAGAATAGGTTGTAGACACGTAAGACACATAAAAAATCAATGAAGAAAATCTGATATGATCAAAATAACATGTTGTTTTAGGCATCACATTAAAAAATTCTTACTAGGTTTATTTTCATTATCACCAAACAAAATAGAAAGTTAGGTGAAACAAAAAGAGAATCCTAAAGCAACCTAAATACCATGTTGGGGAGAAGACTACATAATAACATCCATCTGACAGAAAGAAAACCTCTGTAGAATGGTCTGGATGAACAAAAGGAAAGAAAATTTGCTAAACTAAGAATGAAAGACAAAACTTTTCTCAAGGTTGTGTTCTCTAGTATATAACTTGAAAATACATTTGTTTATAAATAATTTTAACCCTCTCTATGACTTCTCAAATATTTTGCTAATACATGGAACTACAGCCCAAATCAAATAATGTATCACAATCAGGATTGCCTTTCAGTAAGACTGTCAGAAGAGTCTGGTCACATAGAAGAATTTTAAACTCTAGAAAAACATTTCTCATGCTAAATAAATATGTTATGCACATTCTATTTAAATACTACTTTTAAATTTTATATATAGAATGGAAAACCTAGTATTTTCAGCAAAAAAGAATTCACTTTTGAAATCGGGAATAGAAAAATACAACTTTTGAACAATTAAACATCTGTTGCACTGTTTGAGTTCTCATTACATCTCTTTTTTTTAAAAAGTTAACTGCAGAATTTTACATATTTGATATAAATAAACAATTCATCATATGTGATTATTTTAACATTTTACTGAATTCCATGACAGTTTTAGAATAACAGATGTCAAAATTTGTACTTGAGAACAATATGAATGAATTATTGGTGTTATATAAAAATAAAGAACTGTTAATCACATATTTTAGCTCTAATTTTTAATCTCTGAACAAAGATATACTAAACATATATACATATCAATTCTTATGTACTGTTATATTATTTTTCACATTCTATATTAGTAATGGGTTTATTTTCTTATATAGTGTGTTATCTGCTGAGGGCAGGAACTGTATACCTTAGGCTATTTGTTATTAGTTTACCTTTTTTTGTTCTTTTACAAGTGTATATAAATTTGTTGTGGCATATTTGAAGAATGAATAAAATGTGAGACAAAATATCAGCTACATTCCCTTGACTGTGAGGCATCAATTGTTCACATTTGATTGACTCAATAAATATAGTCTTCTTGTTCTACTACTCTGTTTTCTAAAATAAGTATGTCCAACATTTATAATGAGAATAAAGTGAATTACTTTTGTATTTTAAACTTTAATACATTAGTGTTAAATATCTTATAGTATTTAAAGATAACATTTTGGATTTAAAAACTTTTTTTTGTACTTTTTAAAGAGACTTCAGGAAAACTCATATTCAGCATAAACATTCATTATTTCTTTTCGACCTGAAGTCCATACCAGGCTCTCCCTCAAGTTTAATACCTATGAAGTAGACTTCAGTGTTTGTTGGGTGAACGGAAAGAAGATATTTTTGCTGTGTGCAAGGTAACGTGGTGCTGTATTTGTGATCAAACAACGTGGATCATGTATAAGTTCTTGTTTTTCTTTTACTCAGCACATATACTCATGGTGCTATTTCCCCACTATTATTGTATCTCAAGCATTTTGCTGGACAGTAGATGGGAAACCGGAAGGAGAACAGCTCTCCTTACACTATTGTGAAGGCTGTTCTTCGTATGTTATGTCATCCCACCTACTATCCATTTAATCCATGCTGTAACCCTGTCAAACATGCTTTTGAATTATGAAAAAGTAATTTCATGGTGGCTAATGTTAACCGTAAAGAAGTTTAATGCTGACACTAAATAAGCTCAAATGGGGAAAAACTTTTGAATAGAGTCCCTTCTCCCTTTCTCTTCTTAGGATATCCTCAAGGCATAATCCTTTTGAAGGAATTAAATTGGCAGGTAGCAAAAATTATCTTTTATAAAGCAAATCATCACACCTCTGTTTAAAATCTTCCCATTACTCTAAGCTGTTGAAGGATTGTATCAGGAATCTCTCCTACTATCTCCATGTCATGTCAGCTTCCATAATGGGTTTGTGACTCATAACATCAAGGAAAACAGATGCTATTATTGAAAGTTACTAATGATATTAATAGAGCATAGGAGACCTAATCCATTTGCTGCTAGTTCATTTATATGTGGGTGTGTTGGCAGCTTTAGCATCCATTACTGAGCTTTCAGTTTTCCTTTCTTTACACACATTCAGGTCCAAAGAGAAAAGCATATCCATCCATGAATGTTTGCCAAAATGGAAACGTTCATTCAAAACAATGGATCTGAAAAGACCATCAAGCTCAACTCTTCTTTTACAAATGAAGACAATGAAACCAGATGAATGCCTTCCCTATGGCTTATTCCATCGGTTAGAGAGTCCGACTTGGTGATGACCTCTAGCTCCTGACTCCAGCCCCAACACACTCTTTTTATGCCACTATTTCATCTTGTGTCGTATTTTTAAACTATGTATCTGTGTCTTCTTCTACTATCAGTGAAGCATCTGTTCTTTGATTAGAAACACCATCCAGAATTTACTCCTACCTAAATTCCCAAACTCATCTTTCAACATCTTTTCCGTTCTTTCAGTTTTTCCACATCAAACAATGTGTGTTGCTCCTTTATCCCTTGGTTTTATATGTGTGTGTGTGTATATGGCTATATACATGCTGACCACTTTGCTACTTATATACTTCTAATCCCAAAAGAATTAAACACCTATTCTAGAACGTAGTTTTTCTCTGCATCCTTGGTTCTTTATGATCATGTAGCCCCTTAGACTTCCTTCTGCAAATAGGAAGAAAACAAGCAACTTATGCAGTAATAAAAAGGATGATTCTGGAGTCAAACTACCTGGTTCAACTCTTGATCTTCAACTTAATCGCTGGCTATCCTTGGAAAATTGGGATAATAAAAGTGATAATAATAGAAACTATTTCATGGGGTGGACTGATAGAGATAATGTGTTTGACAACTTTCATTTTTAATTTTAATTATCATCATAATTTTTCCTCCAATTGCATTGAAATGACTTGCTTTGTGTTTCTATATATTAATATATTCAAGGAAATTTATAATATAATTTTCATATTGGCATACACCATAAATAGGACAATTCCTGAAGTACAATAGAAACAATGAATCTTTGTTGTATGAATGAATAAATGAACTGGATTCCTGTAATTCTGTGTAAATTATATAGCTAAAAGTGGTTTCTGCAAAATTCCATGTTTCTGAATATGGAATGTTTTGATATTCATAGTACAAAAGATACTTGGATTTGACAGATATTTTGATTCAGAGAATAATAACCAAACAGATAAAACAGATGTATATTAATATCAGAGTTGAATGGAGTAGCTGGAAAAGATTTTGCAGGCATGAGCTAAAATCAGTTTCCCTCAAGGCAATGTATTGTGTTCATCACTGTCATTTATATCACAGCTTTCTCGTACTTGGCACAACCATATAACCGAAATTTGCACATGTGCTATATTCTCGTATTATTTGTTCTAAAAGTTCCTTTCACTGACAGATTAATTACTGTCACTTAAGTAAGCAGAAAAACTTTGTAAGAGGAAAAAGATATAGAAGGTAATTAAAGTTGCAGCTAAGCACAAAGAAAAACAAACTTCTAGCAGCTTAGATGATTTTACAAGCCAAATCATGTAATAAATTGCATGATTTCTGCAAAACTAATCATTGCTGAATAACTGTTTATTTAATAGCATTACCATCCTCTTGGATTTAACCAAAAAGCATTTATCAAATGTGTTAAGAATAAACTAAAAACCTTTATCTTTGTTTTTATTTTCCTACATTACTCTTTATGAAGCAGTATTCCAAAATTGTGACTCAGTTTTGAATATGTACTTTTATCCTAATGCAGGAAAAAAAGACATGCTCAGTTTTCTAAAAAAAAAAAAAACAACAACAGTATAATCCATCATTGCTAATATATGTTTACATATAGCAATACTGTTCCTTCTATTCCCACTAACTCTTACAACAAGATTAAATAATCATTTTAAGCTTTGCTAAACCATAGAAATATGATTAAAGCAATAGCTATCAAAGTGTGGCCCCTTGGCCAGAAACATCAGTAAAAGGGACTTAAGGGCAATGCATTCACATATAAATTTTGTACTTTATATTTAAATATATATACTTTAAGAAAACCCTGAGAGAGTAAACCAAACTTTCTTTACTAGTTAATTTGGTGTAATAGAAATATAAGGAATGGTTGCCTTCTTCAGTCTATTTTTCCAAACACTAAAAATAAGTAAAATTATATTTTAATACCAAAGACCAGATTATAAAAATAGAAAGTGTGTCTTAACATTAAGAAAATGTATTGAAAAAGAATCTCACATTGACGTAGCCTGATGTCATTTATGAACTTCAAAGATAATGAATCTCCTTCAAGTATCAAGATAAACATTATTTCTGACAAAGTTTTAAAAATCTGGATGACATCTGAATTCTATGCCATGATACTAAATGCTAAAAAAAAAAAAAAAAGTGGTTTATTACTATGACAGTTTGGTATTATTTATGAATTCCAAGAATAGATATTGAATTGTGTTTGTAAACTGGTCTGTTCCTCTAGGTGTATTAGATTGTATTAGATTCAGAGGTTTCACTTTTACTTTATTAAATCAAGCTTAGGGCTTTTATTTGACCACGTCATTAGGACGACTCAGTTTGAGTCCCTGCCCCCACCCCCCTTTGTGGGCTATATAAACAGATGCTCAATCAAATACAGGGGAGTAAATACACAGAGAAGGAGAACACAGAGAAGCAGATACATGAGGAAGAGAGAAGGTGCCACTAGACACGGCAGAGGCCGCTGGAAGAGAGACTAGCCTGATAGTCTACAGCTGACCCTGTGAAGAGAACACAGCAGCTGAGCCTGGAAACAAATGAGCCCCGGGAAGAGAGATGAGCTTTATTCCAGTCTACAGCTGAGATTGGCAGAAACCTTAAGAGGAAGGAGGAAGCCTGAACCTTCGCAGACATTGCCCGCCATCTTGTGTCAATGCATGGCAACAGACTTTGGGTGAGAAAGTACCTTTCTTGGTACTTTGAGTTGGACTTTTTAGGACTTGGTAACTGTAAGATTCTACCCCAAATAAACACCCTTTATAAAAGCCAACAGATTTCTGGTATTTTGCATCAACACCCGTTTGGCTGACTTATACAATTACCAAGCAATAACTAGTGATGCATTTGGAAAAAGACCTTGACCAAAAGGGGGAAATATTAAGTACAAATGAGTTTTTATAGCTAAGAGATTTCAAAGTGAGTTGGAAGGTCATTCCAGAGGTTACTCTTATGCAAGTCTCAGGAGGATCTCATTGACTGCCATGGTAAACAGTGCTTCAAACAGCAGGGCTCCTGAGGACTCTAGAGACATCTAGACACTATAAGCAGGACAGACCATCTCAGGAATTCGGCACCCTGTCAGTGGTCCTTACCTTGGAATATATGCTCCCCAACGTAACAGAATTAGACTCATTTATAATTTCCCTACACGTGGCTCTTTGCCTCTTTTATTTGAAAATATATTTAGCACTATACTCATTAAATATTTGTCCTAGAAACTTAAATCTTCATTCTGTTCATATACTGATCAATCCCTGAATCTCAGCAGAGTTGCAACACCTACTCTCCAGTTCATCAGACTCTTTCAGGACAACAAACAAAAGGTTGATGATATACAATGCCCATCCCCAAAAATAGAGTATCTACAGTGGCAAGCAAGACAGTTGCATCCATCTGCCCCATGAGATCTAAGCCCCCTCTCAATTGTAAGCAGAGGGCATCACCATACCAAAGTCCTCAAGATTATGGAACAAACAAACATAAGATGGGAAGGCAACCATGGACTAAAGTAGACATTATTATTCTAGCAATGGAAGAATTTGTAACATTGATATAAAGGAAGCAGTCACCAGAGGTTCTGAGGGGAGAGAGAGGGAAGAATTAGCATAACACGGGACATTTTTGGCACATTGGATTTGTCCTGCATGCCATAGCAATGATGGTTACAGGCCATTATACAATTTGTCAAAACCTGTAAAATTGTGCAGTGTAAAATGTAAACTCTAGACCATAGTTAATAGCAATGCTTCAGTATGTGTTCATCAATTGTAACAAATGTACTACACTAATGAAAGATGTTGTTAATGGGGAAAAGTGAGAGAGGGGGAGGGGATAGGGTATATGGGAATTGCTATATATTTTCCACGTAACATTTATGTAATCTAAAGCTTCTTTCAAAAAAATTTTTTTTTAAAGAAAACAGTGAAAAAAGTGGTTAGCATCTGAAATTTTAGGAATTCTATATTCTGATTTTTTTTCAGGAGCAACAGAAGTATATGCTTACAATTTTTGAAAAATCTTTTTAATATATTTAAAATATTATTGTTTAAAATATAATACATATTTTAAAGTGAGAATTAACTTATATATCACTGAAATTGCCATTGACTATGCTTAAATTGTTTTAAAAATCAAAAATTTGTTTAGAAATATTTTCCAAATTCTGTTGGAACTAGGTCTTTAATATTGTAAAATATATATTTATGACTTTAGAGAGAGACCATATATATATTTTTTTTTACTTAAAACTTTGGTTTATATGAAATATCAGTAATCTACATATTTCAAACTTGCCTTGATCTCTAATTCCTCTTCCACATGCTCCTATAGAGAATGTTTTTATCCCCAGCTAAATTCTGAATTTTTCTCATTCAATTAATCTTTTGTAGTTATATGGTGACCCTTTGCTATTAGGATGTATTTGTGCATATAGTGTTGTTATCTACATGGGCCATTCAAGTTTACGTATGGATTTAGGGTAGTTAAGAGGAATCTTGAGGTCCTAGGCATTATCCCTTGCACCAAGAGACTTAGAGTATTTTGATCTTCAAGAAGCTTTCAAGTGTTGGTTAGCTTATACTGGTAAGCAATTGCAAAATCATCTCATCTACCTTTCACTCTAGGGCCTTCACCATGAGTTATGGAATGTGGATTGTTACAACTTCATGGAGGCATCATTATATAATAGGGACAGCTTAATTAATTTGCCTACATTGGGCAGGGGATTGCAAATGTCAGATGACTCAAGCGATTGAAATAGTTGTTCATGACTTGCAAACAGGAACAAGTGATGGGCAATTTATTGATACATCTATGTACAACAATAACACAATATCCAGAGCGCATTAATTCACTAATGTGAATCAAAGCTGGTTATGTCCAATCCCTCAGATTTTAGGAAGTGTTCAAACCCTTTGCATGTGTGTATAATGCAAATTTAATTTTCATGGTTCATTCCCAATTCTCTCTATTCAGTTTCTTAGTCCATTAATCTCTTGACTCTCCCCTCTGAACTCTGGTGGCTTATACAATCTTGGTGCCTTTATACACAAACAATATAGTTATTTTTGGATATTCTCATTTTTTCATTCCACAATTGCACATAGTTTATAGAGTCATACATCAAGTCATAATATAATATGATCGATAAGAAACAACCACATAATAAAACAAGCTAGGGTTAATAGGGAATCTGGCTGAAATGACAGGAATTGTTGGTTAGTTCAGGCCCCCCTCTAACTGCAGGGGCTGGGGCAAGTGTGTAAGAGACGGCCCACACTACTGTGTATCTAAATATGTGTTAGCCTGCACTCCCACCCAGGGCCCTGAGGCCAGTGCCACACTTTCTCTCATCCAAGGCCTGAGTCTATGATTTTTCTGCTTCCTTCCATCTCATGGTCCACCTGATAAATTTATTGGAGAACTGTGCACACAAACGTTGGCGTTCAGTGAATCCTGATCCTTGGATAATGGATAAGGTTGGCTTGAGATCTTTCTCCCATAACTTTCATTTTCTCAATTAATGACTGAACTTTCAAAACACTCTGACAAGACAAAAAAAAGAGAAGTTTTTATTTCTGCTCGCGATATGAAAAGCCCTCTAAATTAAATGTTTTTATTTTTATTGTTGTTGGAAAGAACCCAAAGACTAAATCATGACAAATATCACCAGAATAAAATATTAGTGTACACACACACAAACACATATATATAAATGATTTAACAAATGTAAAAGAGAATATAGGAATATAAAATATGTTATAGGTATAGAAATTATTTAAAGTATCATATTTGAAAATTTGAATATTTATTTTATTTTACAGGCTATAATTGAAAACAATTGTTATGTGTCTTCTGGCTCAAATTGTTACAGCTTTGGCTATTTCATTTTGGTTACTGGGTGCTTTCAACCTATTTGCATCCTTATTGTTCCTCTTGAACAATCCAAATTGCACTTTATATTAATTATGCAGCGGTTACAAGATAATATTAAGTCCAATAAATATATAAAACTGTATTTACATTATAATCCAAATTTAATAAATACTAATTTGTGTGGAATAAGTCATATGTCATGATTTAGAAATCTGTTGATTCCAGTTATGTAGCTAATTTTTTAAGTGATATAAACTGTATATCACAATTTAAAAGCTATTATCTCTGTGAGGTGGTAAAGGACAAATTATTCTCTAAAATGAGAAAAATATTTTGAATTCAAATAATTCCAAGAAAATAATAAACACAACTCTATGCTAATACATTTTGAAAATCACAATGAAATGGAAGATTTTCTAGAGAAACACAATTGAGAATATATCAGAGAAGAACTAGTAAATATATTTGATAGAAAATATACTTGATAAAATTAAAAATTATCAGTAATTCTGTCAACTTTTCTATTATACATGAACTTATCTCGTCAAGTTTACTTTTTAATTCTGCCTGCTTCTCAGACAATATCCATTTCATCTATATCTGAGTTACCTTATTATTTACTTCAGTTCTGTGTTATCAAAAGAAAACAGACAGTCTAAAATTTACCTCAGTCCATGTACTAAACATATTTTAATATTTTGATTTCTTTGTCCTCTCTCAATTAATACTGCTAATTTGTTTTATGATCTCATTATGTGGAATCTCCTATTGACCTTTGATTGGTGGAATATCTGGCATTTTCCTAATTACTAAATGTTTTGTTTTGTTTTGTTTTGCTTTTGCCTCCTCTACTGTTTCCTGCACTTTCCTTTTGAGCTGGAGAGTTGGTTTGTGTAAATTCAACTTATCTGTTATCTGACTCAGTAACCTGAGGAAATTGGGTAGCATTTCTGGCTGAAATCGCCCTACAAATGGAATGTGAATGAGTTTATTTCCTTCCCTGTGATTTATGTATCTCCATGTGATCTGGACAATATTTTTGGCTGTCCATTTTATTAATTGGATAAATTACCGCTTTCAGGGCCTACTTTTCTATCGAGCTTTCTACATCACATCACTACCACCCCAAATGTGTAGTGTGATCCTGAAAATGTTCTTGCATGTTGATTCTGTCCACTTTGTCAAGGTAGGACTGTTTTAGGTTTGGAAGAATCTCTGCCCCTGAAAAATATATTTGTCATGTAGGAGACAGAATTCCTCTCTGGTTCTCACAGAACAGTTGTTTTCCAGTGCCATTAATTTGCAGCAGATAGAATATTCCCCATCACTTTCTCTCATGGCTTGCTTGGTCTACCAGCCATTGTCTCTTTAAATTTGTGGTCATAATTGGGATTAATCAGATTATCCTCTTGCTATATCCCTTGATAATTTTTTTTTTCCAAAGAGGGAAATTGACAGTCAGCCCTTGAAATTTAGGGTATAGCTGGTATTTATTGAAATTGCTGGCATATGGATAATACCCTTTCCTCATAAGCAGGGTCTTCCTTCTTTCTTTCTTTCTTCATTCTTTTTTTATTAACTTCTTTAGTTCTTCTCTTCATCCCTTCCCCTTATTCCTGCCCTCTTTTTATTTTTCCTTTCTTGCAGCAATCCATGTGGCATTGCAACTAGATTCTGTATAAGGTATAGATATTTGTTTTCTTCAGTTTCTAACTTCTTGAATTTGACATACCTATGGAACATTTCCAATAAATGGATACATGAAGTGATCTACCAGAAGTGAGTTTCTATTAATAGCTTGGTTTCTAAATATCATTCTCTAATTCAAGGAAATGGGGCTCCCTAGAGAAGTGTTTGATTCCAGATCCAGGACAGGGGAAATACTGATGAGCCTAGATCAACCTGTCATAGCTAAAAGGAAGGAAGAGTTCCTGGAAAAGGGTGAAGGTATGTTGAAAACACAGAGGAATCAAATTTAAAGAATTCCCAAGGGCCAAAGCTAAGACAATTTAAGCACCAAAATTAATAGCAATTGTGTTTGATTATAACCCTTCGAATAAAGTAAAGGGAAGGGAGAAAGGGACAGTTTTTCCTTAGAGAAAAATTCAATAAATAAATGAAGAAGGAATGAGAAGCCCAGAAAATACCATTAAAACAAAACACTGGTAATTGTTGCATACAGACCCACTGATTAATTTAAAACTAGTGAATGTGGGGAGCTGAGGTGGCTCAAGAAATTGGGTGCCTGCCTCCCACATGGGAGAGCCCAGGTTTGGTTCCTGATGCCTCCTAAAGAAGACGAGCAGACACCGCAACAAGCAAGATGCTGCAATGATCAGAACTGCCACAATCAGCAGATGCCTCAATCAGCAAGAAGCGGAAGGGGCTCAAGTGGGTGGGCACTCGCCCCCCACATGGGAGGTCCTAGGTTTGGTTCCTGGTGCCTCCTAAAGAAGACAAGCAGATAATGAGCAAACAGATGAAGGAGTCATGGCATGGGGAGGAATAAAAATAAATAAAATAATTATTGACTGACAGTATGAGGAAATGAGGATA
This sequence comes from Tolypeutes matacus, assembly GCA_026826555.1. Lineage (NCBI taxonomy): Eukaryota > Metazoa > Chordata > Mammalia > Cingulata > Chlamyphoridae > Tolypeutes > Tolypeutes matacus. The sequence goes on along the minus strand of JAKSZT010035887.1, from coordinate 2,022,992 downwards.
TTTGCATAGTCTCCAAGTACCCCCCATGATATTATTAATTTCAAAAAGAAAAACAGTAACTATATATATTGGGGATGTCAGGCAGATACCACATAAACCAAGGAATCAATGTTAGCATGGCCATGAATATGACACACTGACATCAGGTACCCCTGATATGATACATTAAGGAAGAAAAATTGCTTCTGTTGTATCCTTGTTAAATATTCATGACATCAATCAATCTATTCTTGAGGAATCATGAGTCAGACCCAAACTGTAGAACATTCTACAAAACAATAGACCAAGTAACCTCCAGAAGTATTAAGTTCACGAAAGCCAAGGAAAGAAGGGGTGGGCACGGCTGATCACTGATCACTGTTTCTAATTAATCAGTTTGGATCCCTGGGGACCCAGCTCTTAAGGCAGCTATTGTTTCAACCCACCCTGGACAAAGGGTGGCACCCTGGACAAAGGTTGCTTCAACCTGACTACACAACGACAGTGGCAGCCATTGTTTCAACTATCCCTGGACAGGGCAATGGCTGTGGAGACGTAAAGTCACTGCACTTCCTCAGGGTTGTGGCAACAGTTCACTGAAGGGCTGTATTTGCTGGACAGGCCAGGAATGCTCAGCTATAGGGAGCCATCAGAGAAGCTCTTGGCTCCCTTCCTGATCCCCTTTGGGGCACTTTGGAGCCATTCTGTGCCCCTTTAGTAGGTCCCTGACCCTGTTTTTGCTGACAAATACTGACTTGGAAAAGTCCCCTCTGGTGTCACAGAATATTCCGTCCAGGCAAAAGCAGCTTGAGAAAAGGAAAATAGAGTTAAAAAATATACAGGAGGAGAGTCTAGGACAAAGGCTTGCTGGCTTCAAACACCTGGGAGAAGGAAGTCTGTCTTCTGGGAAACAGAGGGTCAACCAAACTAAAATAAACATGGGAATTCCAAAGCCACTCAAAGGCAAAATTCCAGGACAACACAGAGGCCTAGAAAGAAAGGGAGAGCCCTGCACATTGCATTTGCTTGGACAGATCTTCCTGATTGGAGAGCTGAGGCTCAGGAAAATCTCTGTCTTATCACCAGCTGTTTATAAAATCAACAATCAGAAATCCAAGAGTTATCATTTAAAAATGTTAAAATGTACAGTGTGAAAAAAAAAAGTACAAGACAAAGAAACAGGAAATGATGGCCCATCCAAAGGAAGAGGATAAAAATCTAGAAAACAACAATGAAGAAGACAAGAAAGTGGACATACAGAGCAAAGCCTTTAAAAAAAAGATCTTAAAAATGCTCAAGGAGATGAAGGAAAATACAGAGAAAGAACTAAAGGATGTCAGGAAAACAATGAATAAGCAATATGAAAGTCTTATTAAAGAGATATAAAATTTAAAACTGAAAGGAACTACTGGAGTTGAAGACCACAATACTCACATGAAAAGTTTCAAGAATAGTTTCAAGAGCAGAGTGGAACTGGCAGAAGAAAGAATCAGTGAACTGGAAGAAAAGACACTTGAAATGAGTCAGGCTGAGGAGCAGAAAGAAGAAAGAAATATTACAAGCAAATTTAGAGCTAAGATATCTTTGGGATACCATTAAGTTCACCAATATACACATTATCGGAGTCCCAGAAGGAGAAGAGAGAAAGGAGTTGAAGAAATATTGAAAGAAATAATGACAGAGAACTTCTCAAACTAGATGTGAATTTGCACATGCAAGAAGTTCAGAACACCAAAGAGGATAAATATGAACAAAATTATACCCCATCATACACTGATCACAATAAAGAATGCAAAGGATAAGGAGAGAATTCTGAAAGCTGCAAGAGAAAAACAGTTTGTTAGGTAAAAAGGAATCCCAATTAGATTGAGTTCCAAATTCTCCTCAGAAGCCATGGAGGCAAAAAAAAAAAAAAAAAAAAAAAACACCAAGAGTTGAATTATTTATTTTTATTTTTATAAAAAAAAAAAAAAAAAAAACCAGCAAAAAATTTTGTAGCCAGCAAGACTTCTTTCAAAAATGAGGGAGAGATTAAGACATTCCCAGATAAACAAAAACTGAGGCAGTTTATCACCACTAACCCTGCCCTACAAGCAATGCTAAAAGGAGTTCTTCAGGCTAAAAAGAAAGGACACTAGACAGTGGTTGAAAGCTTCATAAGGAAAAGAAAAACCTGCAGTAAAAGTAACCATTTAGGTAGTTATAAATGCCAGTATTATTGTATTGTATTGTATTGTATTGTATTGTATTGTATTGTATTGTATTGTATTGTATTGTAACTCCACTAATTTCTTGCTACAGGTGCTAAAATGCATAAATAGTAACCACAAATCTATGTTTTTGGACATACAATGTACAAAGATATAAGTGGTAACAAGTACAAAAATGTGGTGAAGGTATAGGAAAATTATATGTGCATGTTATTGAAGTTAATTTGGCATCAAACCAAATATGTTTTTTACATATTTAGAATGCTAAGTTTTAACCCCATGGTAACTACAAGGAAAATACATGAAAAATATATTCAGATAGAAATAAGAAGTCCCAATATGGTACATGTTTCAGTCTGTCAAAGGGGTACCGATGCAAAGTACCAGAAATCTGTTGGCTTTATAAAGGGTATTTAATTACAAGGCCCTAAAGATTCCAACTCAAGGTTGCTTCCTCACCAAAGTCAGTTGCTACATGTTGAAGCAAGATGGTCACTAATCTCTGCGAGGAGTCAGCCTTCCCCTCTGTGCATCCTCTCTCTCAGCTGCAGGCTGGCATAGGGCTTGTCTCTAAGGGCTTCCTCTCTATCCTGGCATATGGCTCATTTCTTTCCAGGTCTTCTCAGCTGTTCCCAAGGTCAGCTGCAAACTATCAGGCAAATGGCTCATCTCTCCCTGTGGCCCCAGGATCAAAGATGACAGAGCTCTCTCTCTTCCCCTGCATGAGTTTCCATTTTATATCAGACCCACCAAACGGGTAGGGTCTCAACCTGAGTCATGTACTACTGACGTGGTCGAATCAAAGAAAGCAGCAATCCTAACAGGTAATATAATCAAGGGCCCCTCAACTGAATCCAATATAATCAAAGGATATTATACCCAGAGGAATAGATTCGTTTGCAACCATAATTGAACAATTTTGGGATTCACAAATATAATCTCAAACTGTCACAGTACAACATAAAAAAAAAAAAACAAATAAATATAAAAGCAGGTATTAATGGAAGTGAGGACAAGAAAGATATATGATTTAAAAAGGCTAAATAGCAAAATGGCAGTTGAAAGTCCTGTGTTATCAGTAGTGACTTTAAATGTAAATGGATTAAACTTCCCAGTCAAATGGCAGAGTTTGACTGAATGAATTAAAAAACATGGCCCTGGGGAAGCAGATGTGGATCAAGTGGTTGGGCTCCCGCTTACCATCTGGGAGGCCCCGGGTTCGAGTCCCAGGGTCTCCTGGTGAAGGCAAGCTGGCCCGTGCGGAGCGGTGAGCTGACGGCTGTGCAGCACGGTGAGCTGACGGCCCGTGAAATGCGGTGAGCTGGCGCAGCATGATGACACAACAAAGGGAGACAAGCAGACACAGAAAAATACACAGAAAAATGGACACAGTGAGCACAAGCAGCAAGGGGGAATAAATAAATAAATTAAATTAAATTAAAAAAAAAAAAAAGCACAGCCCAACTATATGCTGTCTGTAAGAGACTCACCTTAAATTCAAAGATACAAGTAGGTTGAGTGTAAAAGGATGAGAAAAAGTATATAATGCAGGTAGTAACCAACAGAGAGCTGGAGTGGTTACACTGATATTGGATAAAATAGTCTTCAGGTCAAAAACAGTCATGAGGGTCAAAGTTGGTTATTATATACTGATAAAGGGGACAGTTCAATAGGAAAATGTAATACTTATAAATATAGATATATGCATGTAACAGCAGAACCCCAAAATACATGAAGCAAATACTGACAGATCTGAAGGGAGAAATGGACAATTGTACATTAATAGCAGGTGATCTTAACACACCAATCTCAGTAATGGATAGAATATCTAGTCTGAAGATCGATAAGAAAGTACAGGACCAGAATGAAAGTCTAAATCAACTAGACCTAACAGACATAGATAGAATACTTTGACCAACAAAAACAGAATACACATTATTCTCACATACACAGGGATCATTCTCCAGGATGGATCATATATTGGGTCACAAACAAGTCTCAATAAATTCACAAGTATCGAAATCATACACTCTATCTTCTCTAACTACAATAGTATGAAGCTAGAAATCAATAACAGAGGGAGAAATAAAAAACTCACAAATATGTGGACATTAAACAGTATTCTCTTAAACAATAAATGGGTTAAAGAGGGAATCAGAAGTGAAATTAGTAAATATCTTGAGGTGAATGAAAATGAAAATACAATATACCAAAACCTATGGGATGCAGTGAAGGCCTCACTGAGAAGGAAATCATACCTCTAATGGCTTACATTAAAAAAGAAGAGAGACTTCAAATCAGAGACCTAACCTCAAATCTGGAAGAACCAGAAAAAGAAGATCAAACTAAACTCAAAGCAAACAGAAGGAAGGAAATAGCAAAGATTAAAAGGGATATAAATGAAATAGGAAATAAAAATACAGAATTAACAAAACTGAAAGTTGGTTCTTCAAAGAGATCAATAAAATTGGCAGTCCTTTAGCTAGACTGACAAAGGAAAAAAGAGAGTATACAAATAACTAAAATCAGAAATGAGAAGGTGGATATTACTATTGATCCTGCTGAAATAAAAAGGGACTATAAGAGGATGCTATTAACAAACACCAATAAATTAGGTAAACTAGACGAAATGGTAAAATTCTTAGAAACGCACAAACTACCCACATTGACTCAAGGAGAAATTGAAGATCTCAACAAGTCATTAACGAGAAAGAAGATTGAATCAGCAATAAAAAAAAAAAAAACCTCCCAATTTTACTTTTAGTTTTGATAGTTGTGCATGATGTTAACATCAGTTTGATAACAAATGCACAATGGTGACACCACAGGAAATTGAGTGAAGATTACAGGGAGCTCTGTATTATTTTTTGAAAAGTATCTATAAGTTGAAATTTATTTCAAAATAAGAAGTTATGCAAATTTCCTGTTTCATTATGATTGTCTCTTGACCTCTGGGCTATTAGACAATTATTATTTGACTTCCAAATATCTGGAGAATTTTCTGATATTTTATAACATATTTCAAGTTTAAGTCCATTGAGGCCCAAGAACATACTTTGTATGATTTACATATGTAAGTTTTATTTTAGGTCAGTGACTACGTTCTGTCACGGTGAACGTTGTATTTTTACCTGAACACATGACAGGAATAAGTGTTCTGCGGTTGTGCAATGGAATCTTCTAAATGTCAGATCAATTTGATTTATCATGTATCTTGGGCTTTCTATCTTCTTAGTGTTCTCTGTCAAACTTTTCTATTGATTAATAAGAGAAGTATTGTAAAGTGCCCAACTACAATTTTAGATTTACCTATTTCTCTTTTCAGTTCCATCAGTTTTTGCTTCTTGTGTTTTAAAGCTCTATTTTCAGGTCCAACCATGTTTAGGATTGTTATGTCTTCTTTCTTTATGTAATATTCTTCTCTGTCCTGGTTATATTCTCTGCTCTGATATCTACTTTGCCTGGTGTTAATATAATCACTCCAATTGTACTTTAATTCTTAATTTCATATATTTTCTCTTCTACTTTTTTTTTTTTTTTGCCTTTTAAAAATTATTTTTTTTCCTTTTATCACTGTGTTATCGGATGTCCGGTGTGCCCTAACACCTTTCCCCTCTCAATTCCCAGTGTATCCCAAATTTTCATTTAATTTTCAAAGAAGTTTTAGGTCACAGCAAAGTCACATATGGAATACCAGAGACTCCTAGATACCAAACCACCCCACCCTTCCCCACCCCATATTAAACACCCCCCCTTTTTTTGGATGTTAGTACTTTTAATACAACTATAGCTTACTAACCATAACCTGATTCCTAACCATTAGTAATCAGGGAAATGTAATTTAAAGAAACAATGAGACAATATCACATATCTCTAAGGTAGCTACAATTAAAATGACTCATACTAACCACTCGGTGTGAATGTGGATCAACAGGAGTTCTCAGGTACTGCAGTGATACAGGCACTTTCGAAAACAATTTGGCATTTTCTACTAAAGTTGAATATCACTCTACCCTATGACTGAGCAATTTCATCAATGTTATATAGCAACATGAACATATGATTATCTCCACCAAAATACATGCACAAAAGTGTTCATAACAAATTCTAATAGCTAAAAATTGGAATAAACTAATGCCCATCAATTTTAATTAGCTAAATTAATGGTATTTACATATAATGCATATAATACTGCAAATAATTATGGTATATTCATGTATACATACACAGTAATGAGATTATGAATGAATTGCAAATATATGCAGCTGTATGGATAGATGTAGCAATATATTGAAGGAAGCCAGATATAAGAGAATGCATAATGTATCATTCTATTGGAATACTAGTCATGATAAACGTTTCTTTTATTTTATTGAAGTATGTCATTCATACATGAACATACACAGACGATAAGTGTATAGTAAAAGTTTTGAACTTACAAAACAAACAATGAATATCATCATACAGGACTCTCATACATCACATCACCACCAACATCTTACATTGTTGTGAAACATTTGTAACAAACTATGAAAGAGCATCATCAAAATATCGCTACTAACTATAGCGCGTATCTTACATTTGATGTATTTTCCCACAACACACCCAATTATTAATATCCTGTATTGGTATTATATATTTATTATAGTCCATGAGAGAACATTCTCATATTTGTCCTGTTAACCACAGTCCATCTTCCACCACAGGATTCACTGTGTTATACAGTCCCACGCTTTGCACAATTTGTTCAAAGTGTACACTCAGTGGCTGTCATTTTCATCACAGTTGTGCTGTTATCAGCTCAGTCAATTTTCAAATGTTTTCATTACTCTAAAAGGAAAAATCCTTTACCTCTTTATACCCCCTATTCTTGTCCCTTAGAATTGATATAATATCTCCTTTGCCATTGCTGCAAAAATATTACAATATTACTGTTCCCTATCATCCATAAGTTAGCTGTAATTTTCCCAGGAGTCATCATCTTCTTAACACTTTGTAAAAGAAGAACATTCTTATATTTATAGTACTAACCACAGTCTTCATCCGCCACTGAAATCACTGTTATGCATTCCCTAGATTATTCTCTAGCTCCCTTTCAGTTAACATTTTCGTCCACAGACTACCCCTTTCGGCCACAAACACATTTATAAATCAGCCGTGCTCGTTATACTCACTATAATGTGTTACCTTCAACTCTATTCATTTCCACACTTTTACAATAAACCTTATTAAAAATTCTACAGACATTAAGCATCAGCTCCCATTCTCAACCCACATTCTGTCTCCTACTAAGCTACACTCTAGAGTTTACCTTCACGAGTTTACTTGTTGTATTTAGTTCATATTAGCCAGATCATACAATATTTGCCCTTTTGTGTTTGGCCTATTTCACTCGACATAATGTCCTCAAGGTTCATCCATGTTGTCACATGCATCTGGACTTCATTTCTTCTTATAGCTGAATACGATCCCATTGTATGTATATACTGCATTTTGTTTATCCATTCATTGGTTGACGGACACTTGGGCAGTTTCCATATTTTAGAAATTGTGAATAATGCTGCTATGAACACTGGTGTGCAAATGTCAGTTTGCATCCTTGCTTTCAGTTCTTCTGAATATATCCCTAGTAACAGGATTGCTGGATCATATGGCAGGTCTAGATGTAGCTTCCTGAGGAACTGCCAAACTGTCTTCCACAGAGGCTGCACCATTCTACATTCTACATTCTACATTCCCACCAACAGTGTTCCTGTTTCTCCACAACCTTTCCAGCACTTGTAGTTTTCTGTTTTTTTAATATTCTATGGACTCACTAATATGAACTAAATATAATGAGTAAACTCATGTTAATAGTCATGATCTATTTTTAACTCAAGTAGTTAAATATGTTTGTTCATTTTATGACTATTGTTCTGATCATTTATAATTTGTTTACTTGCATTTTTAAAAAGCATAAAAATTACAACTTTAGATACACAAATTCATGTTTAATTTTAGCACAATAATGATACAAACTATTATACATAATATAGATGTATTCTATAGAAAATATCATAGAACGTATTTAATATGTCACTTCTACATTTATACATCCTTGTTAGCTGCCTTATTCTTTTTGTACAGTCCAGAGTGTTCAGAGTGAGTTGCTGTATGGTGCATCATGGACAAGCACAAGAGAAACTTTCAGCAAATGACCGCTTTATTACTTACGCGGCACATTTGGTCCCAAAAAAGCAGGAGAGGGGATTCCATAGTGGCAGGTCCCCCAGGGAGGCCAGCTGCTGGGGTCAGGGCCAATGAGTTGGTGGATGGCAGCTATGCACATCCCACTTTGTATCAGAGAGCAGAGACCCTGTGCTGTGTGGGTGCTGAGTATATATAGACCCCCGAGGAGAGGGCCCTGCCACTGAAGTTCTGTCAAAACAGGCTGCTGGGTTTAAAGTATGGTCAGGCCTTGTCATTAGACCTAACATCTGTGGAATGGAAACAGACTGAAACATAAGCACAAGAGAGAAGGAAGTGGAGTAGGCAAGGACTGGGAGATGGCTGCTAGGTGTGTCCAAGACTTCCCAAGCAGAAGGAGATAAATAGATGGGTGGATAGCTAGATAGATTGTCAGAGGTAGGCAGGTAGGTAGAGAGATTAGAGAGATATAGGTATAGATTAGTAAATAGAAAAGAAGCTATATATATAGCTATGTACATTTATATATAGATATGTAACTTGGTAAATGTCTTAGTTTGCCAAACAGCTGCTGATGCCAAGTATCAGAAATGGGTTGGCTTTATAATGGGAACTTTAGGGTAAAAGCCCACAGTTCTGAGGCCGTAAAATGTCCATATTAAGACATCAGCAGAGATGCCTTCTCAGGCTCCTGCCATGTGGTGAAGTAGGATGGCCATGATCTCTGCCAAGGTCTGTGCCTTCCCCTCCCCAGGAGCTCAGCCGAGGGCAGCCAGGGATAGGGCTTGTCTCTTACGGGCCTCCTCTCTCAGTCTCAGCTTCTCTGCTTTCTTCCCGAGCTCAGGTGTGAGCTATCAGGCATGTGGCTCAAGGAGTCAGGCTCGAGCTACTCCGTGGGCACAGCCTCTTGGGGGCTTCATGCCTAAGCTTTGGCTGCTAGCCATCCTCAAGTCATCCTTTCACATTGCAGGGTCAAAAATGGCACAGACCCCTTTTCCTGTGTGTCTACATTTATATGAGACCCAGCAAGAGGACAGAGACCCAGGCTGGCTCACACCTCACTGACATAGTCCAATCGAAAAGCCTCATACCCACAGGAATGGATTAGTTCAAAAACATCATCTTTTTATTTTTTTAATTCACCGTATTCAAACTGTCACAGGAAATTCTTGCAAAATCCTACCTCTTGTTAATATCAAGGTCCACCTGCCTTAAACTTTCTACTGTATTATTATAAGAAAGAAATGAGTTAATATATACAAATTGTTTTGGTACACGAGAAACCCTTAATAGATATTATATATTTTGTAATACTTGTGTTTGAAAACGCATTTACTAAGCTCAACAACCTTGAAAAATCTAAAAATAAATAAAAAATAAAAAACAACCTTGAGTGTGATGATAGTATGATGATGTGTAAATGTTGGCAGAATCATAGAACATAAGAATAAAATACATGCGGCTAATATATTTCTAACAAGCTTTAAATACTAAAGCAAGTTTTAAGTCTACGTTTGGCTTTGTGGTAAGCAGAATTTTAAGAATGACTCCTAATGACTCTCTACTTTGAGTGTGTGTAGAACTTGCGACATGAGGAGATTATACTATGTTGATTTTTTTAAAATATATTTTTTATTTTTTCTAAAAGATAAAAACATTATATAGAATGTTAAAATAGTAGGGTTAATCTAATCACATGAGTCCTTTAAAAGACTATTTCCTTCACCTGGTAGCAGGAGAGAAAGGCAGAAAAAGGAGTTAGAAAGATGTTAGGAGTGAGGATTCAGTGCAACATCTGCTGGGCTGAAGATGGGCGGATCCACGTCAGAGGGCATGTGACCAGCTTCCATGAGCAGAGAGCAGCCCCCAGCTGGCAGCGAGCAGGGAGAGAGCTGCAGCAGAGCTACAGCAGCAGGACTGAATTCTGCGGACTGGAATGAGGTTGGAAACTGTCCTTTGGAATCTCCAGCTACGAGCCCAATCCAGCCACCCCCTTCTCTGCCCTCTGATACGCTTGGCCGAGGACTTTTTGAGGCTTCCTGAATGTCTGAATTATACAACTAGGGCATAATGAATGGACATTGAAGGCCCTGCATCCTAGGGTTGCTGGGAGGATTAAATGAGCTAAAACTGGTAAAAATGCTTAGGCTGCTGCCTAAAACATAGTTGCACTTAGTAGCCATGTTTGGATATTGACATTTAGTAAATATTTGCAGAGTGATTTCAAGTGGGGTGTTAAGGGAATAAATAAAGGGTTGCGGTGCCCAGAAATCAAACAAATAACCAAATAAATACATAAATGAGCATTTTTAAACCACTAAGTTTGTGGTTACTTGTTTTGCAACAACAGAAAACTAACACAGGCGTATTAGATAAAAATCATTAGCTCTCTAAGATCATAGAAAATCATACACATTTAATGAAAAATAGCAATGAAAGATTGTTTCCGGGTGGTCGTGATGTAGAAGGCTAGCCTTGTTGGCTTCCCTTCAGGATTTGGATTCACTGCAGACTGGTAGAAGAAATGCATTTGGTGTAAATACTATCCTAAATCAGGTACGGACTATAAAATACTAAACAAAATATTGTGGATTTAGAAATGCTACTTTCCTTATTAAATCACCATTTTACAAGAAAACGTCAGCATCAATAGCATTATGTCAGTAGGTAGTGAAGCAATTAGCTGATAGAAATCTGGATTCCTGAGTGATTTTAATGGAAATCCCCCACCCCACAATCCCTCACAGATATGTCATGGTCTGAGGCATGAGTGAGAAATTTTCATTGAGTCAATCCACAGAAATGTTTGTGGTTTATTTCTAAAAGTAACTGAGGTTACCTAATAAAACTTTTCCCTAATGGGAAAACTAGTGTGAAATTCCCTAAAAATAACTAGATAATGAAAACATGTTCAAATACTGCTCTATGCAGTGTTTATACTCATCTATTAGTGCTGTGGAGTGGTGGGTGGAATAAACCTTGTCTAAATCAGTCTTTTCAGTATTTTTGTAGTTTTAATATGCATTTCAACCTGCCTAAAACAACCTGCTTATGAACATGCCATCAAGCTAAGGTGGAAAAAGTCACTGTAAAGACACAGAAAGTATTTAAAGAAGGACACATAAAGGTAAGGGAAATTGGGATTACAACTTATATTTTTGGATTAATGTTTATAGTCATCTTTTTATATAAACCAATAAAGTAAAAGCACATGCAAAATCAAAACAAGTGTGTTTTTTTAAGGTGTAAAAGTAATCCATTATTTTTAAACTACCAGTTGAATTTAGTTAGTAAAAGTAGAATATCAATCTTAGACTGAATTTTAGAGAGCATAAAGCTTAGGTAAATATGGTTCCTCTTGTTTTTCCCCTTTAACTCTCAGGACTCTTGGCCTCTTTATGATGTCACCTCTCAACATCACTGGTTTGAACATAGCAAATCTTAAGTCCTGGTAAATCATAGGTGGGGGAAATGTCTATACCAAGATTGTAAGTCCTCTTCTCAAATTTTACACATTTTTAAATTGCTGATAGTCTAATTAGTTTTATGTCTATTCTCTCTAGTGTAAAGATATGTTTATTACACTATTATTATGCCATTGATTAAAAAGAGGGTGTGTTTAGCAGAGACACACATTCTCAAGCAATATCACAGATTACTTTGAAGATTTTATTGGTTCATACACTTCAGCAAAAGAACTACATGACTTTGGATAAATCTTTACGATTGTAACTCTTAGTTCACTTCTTATCATATTGTATTTTGGGAAATACAGAATAAACTAATTCATAGCTCTCATTCAGTGGAGGCATAGGGGACTTTTGGAAACCTATGAAATCATTTTGTTTTTTGCTCGTGTCAAAGGGACTGAGACGTGCTGCTGGCATTTAGAGGGCACAGATCAGAGTTGTGAGACATTTGGTAATAAGTGGGCCAACCCTGCACAGAGAAGACCAACCAAAAGGCTAATTGTAATGAGAAACAATTAGCAAAACTAACTTTGAAATGTAAAGCAAATAATCCTGACATGGAAGTAAGTTTCCTTATGTTTCCACAGGCAAATTTGAGTTATAAGGAGACAAGAAAACACTTCGATTGTATAAACCAGACTGGGCAAAGGCATGACACTGTGAAATACACAGAGTATTTAATACACTAGCTTATCTTGGAATAATTTGTTAAAGGGAAGATAAAACACTACTCCTGATATTAACAAAATGGCTTTCCATAGACCCTGATGCCCACTTCACTCTAACTCGACTGTTACTTTAAAGGACAGCCTTCACTAAAACATTTGAATGTCTTTTTCACCAAACATAATAATCATCATAAACATACATATTTGTTACCATGTGCAAGATACTCTTCTAAGCATTTAACATATTTTAATTAATTTAATCCTCGCAAGTTTGTGAGGATGCTGTTACTGTCCCACTTTCACAGCTGAGGAAACTGAACTCAAAGTCTGAGTGACTTGTTCACTATTACACTTTAATCTGTATCCAAAGCCAGGAATTCTGCCTTCCTGGTATGCTCCCTGCACCACTGTGCAATATGGATTATTAAAAATAAGAATAATCCAGCACCACCAACATAATCTATCATTATATAATGCCATCATGTTTCATAAATATATAACTCTTTATAATCCCATGTTAGACACATAAATAATGTAATATAATTTAATACTATAAGAAAATAGCACATGGTATACATGACATATTATATATTGTATGTAAGACATATCACAATTTCATATGATATAGTATTATTGCATAATGACATATGATATATGGGTATGGATACATGTATTGATATTTAACATACAATAAACCACAATAATCTTCAACATATAGTATATAATATACTATAATATATAACATTTCATTTAGTAGTTAGATTGTAATATACAGCATAATAATCACGATAAAATCAATATAAAAATGAGATGACCACAATAGTTATACAAATAAAAAGATACTCATTTACAATAATAAGGAAATAAATGGCCATCATAACAATCATTTGACCCTTAGTGTCCTTTCCATTTCCTCACCTTCTATTCTTTCTTTTATTAATAGATTTTTTAATTGAAAAAAATACAATCACAGAATAGAAACTACAAAGAGAGTAAAATGAGATTTATCTATCTGTCTATCTGTCTATCTATCTATCTCATCACTTCACTCATATTAAAAATCTTTAAATTTTCCCCATAAAATTAGAATAAAACTCAAAGACCTATAGGGCCATTTTCTACCATTTTCCTTTTCTGTCTTTTATGTCCATTCATACTGGCCTCCTTGCTCATTTAAGCAATTTCTTACCTTAAAACTTGCACGACTGATCTCTTCATTTCTTTCTGATCAAATGCCTTCTCACTAAAGAGGATTTTCTTAAACTTTCCATTCGAACTACCACATTTGGTTAAACTCTATACTGTAACTCTCAAGTTTTTCCCATAATACACAAACTACCTGACTTTGGTTCATTATAATTGTTAGATGTTCAAATTATTTTCCTTTTTACTATTTACATGAAATAAGGCTTGTTCAGCTGTTTATCCCCATGTAGCAGTTGGCATTATTTATGAATTCCAAAAATAGATATTGGATTATGCTTGTAAACTGGTCTGCTACTCTGGGAATGATTAAATTATGACTAGGGCTTTGATTGGGCCACGTCAGTAGGACATTGAGTCCCCATCCCTTGGTGGGTGGGGACTAAAAGATAAAAGACATGGCAAAGGACAGAGTTCAAGTTCTGATGCTGAGTTTTAATGCTGGAGCCTGGCGAAGTGAGCACACAGAGGAGCCTGGTCGTGAGGAAGGAGAGAAGGCCTGGGAAAAGAGATGAGCTGCTCACCTGATAGTCTCCAGCTGGCCTTGTGGAGAGAGGCAAGCCTGAGCCCAGAGAGAAGCAAGCCCCAGGAAGAGAAGAACCCAAGGAGCCTGAACTCTTGGCAGATGTCAGCAGCCATCTTGCTCCAACACAGGGCAACAAACTTTGGCGAAGGAAGTAACTTATACTTTATGGCCTGGTAACTGTAAGCTTCTACCACAAATAAATGCCCTTTATAAAAACCAATCAATTTCTGTATTTTACATCAGCACCCCTTGGCTGACTAATACAGAATTTCGTACCAAGGAGTGGGGAAATGCTTTTGCAATTACCAAAATATTGGAACAGTTTTATAAATGGGTAAGGGATATTTTTTGGAGGAATTGTGAGATGCTTGGTAGAAAAGACCTACAGTGCTTTGAAGAGACAGTTGATAGTAATATGGACGCTAAAGAGACTTTTTATGATGCCTTAGAAATAAATGATGAAACCATTATCGAAAACTGGAAGAAAGGCAATCTGTGTTTTAAAGTTGCAGAGAATTTAGCAAGATTAACTCCTGGTGTTTTATGGAAGGCAGAATTTGAAAATGGCAAGTCTAGGCATTTAGCTGAAGAACTTTCCAAAGTAAACTCAGAGGATGTGGCTTGGCTTCTCCTTGCAGCTTATAACAAAATGCTAGATGAGAGAAATACACTGAGAACTGAATTTTTGGGCACAAAGGAAACAGAAACTGATTTTGGAAATCCCAAGCCTCTGGAAATCAAGCTCTCAGACAATAGTGCCCCATTTGAGAACTTAATTAAACTTGGAACTTGTATATCAGGATTGAAGATTCAGTTATTTCAGGAAGATTTGTGGAAAGTCTTACTGTCTGATGGCTTGGACCCCTGCTTCTTGCATGCTAAACCAACAAGTTTTTTGAGAGTGCTGTATGAACAAAACCACTGTCAACTTGGACTAAAAGGGAAATGGAAAGGAGAGACTGAATGAGAAACAGCTTTAAGAAGAAAACCATGGGAGCTGAGATCTGGAATTAAGACACTGCCTTGAACCAAGAGAGGAATCCCACCCATGTGTACAGAGAGGGTGAGTTTGCCCCCACTGTTGAAGAGGGTGGATGTTCCCACCCCATGTTTGGAGAGAGTTTTGCTGCCCCAGGGTACAGAGAGGGTGGAGCACATTCTTCAAGAATTTGGATGGTTGAGGTTGATGCCCTATTGGTCTGAAATAGGTAAGCCTGTCCCCCATTGATTAGGGAAGACCAGGTGGTCAACTCGTTGCTCTGAGAGGGGTGAGCCTGTATGCTAAAGGTTAGGGGGGATGTTGTCTTCATTTCACTGTACTAGGGGGGGCTAAGACTCTAACCCAAAGATTGGGTAAGTTGTGGTAATCACCCCAACACTCTTGGAGGATGAAGTCTGGAGCTTAGTCAACACCTAGATGCTTGATGAGGGTAAAACCAAGAAAACCATCACTGGGCAAGCCTGAGGAAAGTGTGGATCCCCATGTGGCCCCAAGAAAAAGAAATCATGGTCTTAAGAGTGACTGTCAGACTTTGAAATCAAATGGAGGATGCTCTGCAGGTTTACTGAATTGTAGAGGAACCCCTGACTTGTGTTTCCTTCCCAATCTGTCCTTATGGTAATGAAAATGTTTATCCTTTGTCTGTCCATTTGTGTACTGGAAGCAGATAAATAGTTTTTTAAGTTTCATAGGTCTACAGCAGACAGGACTTTGCTCCAAGACAAACTGTGTTTCTTTAAACTGATTATGTTATGATTTTGTATTTGCATTGTTACTGATTTAAGGTTTCTTTAATATTATACTGTATTTTTGGAATTCAGAGGGTGGAATATAGCAGTTTGGCATTATTTATGAATTCCAAAAACAGATATTGAATTATGCTTGTAAACTGGTCTGTTCCTCAGGGCATGATTAAATTATGATTAGGGCTTTGATTGGGCCACGTCAGTAGGGCGTTGAGTCCCCACTGCTTGGTGATTGGGGATTCACGATAAAAGACATGGCAAAGGACAGAGTTCAAGTTCTGATGCTGAGTTTTAATGCTGGAGCCCAGGAAGTAAGCACACAGAAGAGCTTGGTCATGAGGAAGGAGAGAAGGCCCCAGGAAAAGAGATGACCTGCTCGCCTGCTAGTCTACAGCTGGTCTTGTGGAGAGAGGCAAGCCTGAGCCCAGAAAGAAGCAAGACCCAGGAAGAGAGGAACCCAGGAAGCCTGAACTCTTGGCAGATAGAGGCAGCCATCTTGTTCCCACACAGGGCAACAAACTTTGGTGAGGGAAGTAACTTATACTTTATGGCCTGGTAACTGGAAGCTTCTACCTCAAATAAATACCTTTTATAAAAACCAACCAATTTCTGGTATTTTGCATCAGCACCCCTTTGGCCGACTAATACACTCCACTACCAAAAACAGTGCCTGAGGCAGATAAGGAATAGATAGAGTAAATATATAAAAATTTCAACATCTCTTCTTCTTTATGAGGGCTTGGTAAAAGGGATTTGTGAGCAAATACACATCAAAAGGAATACTGGCAGATTTTGTGGGGACCGGAATCTGAATATATTGGGAAAAGGAAGAATTATGTAATTCTAACATGGGGCACATTTTGATTCTAGGAAAATAAACATACCAGCTTTACACTCTATATTAATTGCTTTAAAGTTAAAATATCTAAAGCACCATATCTCAAGTACTGCATGACTTTCAGAGAACCTCACCACAATAGTTGAAAACTTTTTGCTTTAACGATCATCTCTTTATGTTTTATTCTAGTGTAATCCCCAAACTCTGCTGTTATTGTAGAAGGAATTGTGGTAGATTTCATAATCACATGGCCTCACTGTTAACCAATAAAGCACAAAAAAGTCCTTAACAAACAAGTATATTTACCTGAATTTAAATAGCAACTTCTAATCCGTTTAACACAAAGTTTGAGAAATGGAAAATAGTTATCTATTTGTCTTTACTCTTAGTACTAACAGGGACAGGGCCTTAGTTTTACACTTAAATTTCTGTGCCCATGTCTAGCACTTTGGATTTGATAAAGAAAATTATCTTTGAGCCCAGTTTTTCCCTCTTCCTATATATTCCTTATCAATACTTTTGCAACACCAAACCTCAACATCCCCAGCCAAGAATCAAGCCTCTCCTTGATCTTGGCTTCCAACTCAGTTTGTGCCAGTGAGCTCGGCCTTCCATTTCTAAGGCAAAATAGTGCTAACCCTGCTGAAGGAAGTGGGAGAGGTCCTTACTAAGCCCTGCCATCAGATAGGGTGTATAAAATTCTGAACTTTTAAACTTCTGATGTTAGCTTCCCCATCGCAGTTCATCTGTACATTTAACTACTTTTCTCTCCCTTGAGTTGCATGAACAAAATTTTCCCTTACTACCCTGGCCTAGGGGTGTGTTTTGACTTATAACAGGGCTTCTCAACCTTGGCACTATAGACCTTTTAGGTCAGATGACTCTTTGTTGGGGAGAAGGGCGTGTCTTGTGCATTGCAAGATGCTTAGCAGGATCTCTGGCCTCTACCCATTTAAATGCCTGTACTAACACCCTCTTCCACCATCCCCACATACACACACACTCACAATTGTGATAACCAAAAATTTCTTCAGATATCGCTAACTATCCCTTGCAGAGAGGGGTCAATGTTAACTCAAGGTGAGAACCACTCCTCTAGAAAAGGCAGAATCTCATCCTACCACACACTGAGCCATCTTTCAGCCTTCACAGAGAAAATACAGGAAGTGTGCATGGAGACCCCAATCAGTCCCTAGAAAGCTCTCTGTCAAGTCCCTTTGCCCTGCAGCTAATGCAGAATCCAAAACACACCGGCCAGATAACTGGGAGGTTCACACAGACAAGGTGTCTGTGGACAATGCACACAAAACTGAGGAAGATATATTATTTAAAGCCCTTTCTTTAATTTATTATATATTTTTATAACTTATTCAAGTAGAGATACTATTAAAGACAAGAATAAAGGCATATATATTTGTATTTAGATTGAAATGATATAAGACAAAAAGGAAAATAAGAATCACAGAGATGGTTAAGTATTTATCTTGTTAAAAATATAAAGGACATATATATTTCTATTTAGATACAGAAACATTTTATTCTCCTAAAAATAAAGCCCCCAAGTCTTCTACATAGAGATATCTCAGATTTTTAAGTAAGAAACCCTATACTTAGTTTCCCTTTCTAAAGGTGACAAACACATGACATTTCACATTGCTGACAATGAGGAAAGTTCTCTGGCTTAAAAAAAAAATTACAATTATTGAGATTGAATTTGAAATGATTGGATGTTTGGCCTGCAGTCTAGATAGACTTGTGGCTTGTGTGTTTGATTAAATTAAATCACCTTAAACGTCTTGGGCCCTTAATTAAAAATATGGAAGAACATTTCCATTCATATGAAAAAAAAATTAGTTTCAAATAAAAATAGTAATAAAAGAAAAAGTAACAGTTGGCATTTTTTAAAAATGAGAAACTTCAAAAAGTGAATCTTAATGAAGCCTGGTCTAGAGGATTTCCTGATTGTCCAAGAGAGACAGGGGAAGAGATGCTCTCATCAGCCAAACCAGACATGGGGAAGAGTGAGGCAATGACATCTATTTCTACAAGATGAGATTGATTTACTTTCTTATGGTTGATATGTAAATTTACCTAGAAAATAGGGACTAGGGTTTTGTTTATGTTGCTACTTTGGAGTCCTATATACTTTTCCTCAGTAAAAGAGGCAAGAAATCTAAAGTTGTTGAATTGTGATAGGCATTTACCCCAACTTAACCCAGCCCTAAACCCAACATGTAGAAATTTTCCGCCACACCAGAAAATTGCATTGTGCCAATTTCCCATCAGTCCACCTTGCCCCCACCGCCATGACTGTTCAGTTACTATACATAGTCTTGTGTATTCTTGAAATTCATGCAAAAGAAATCCAACAATATACACTCGTGGGTTTCCGGATTTTCCTTTCAGTATAGTGATTTAGAAATTCATCCATGTTGCCATGTTACGTGTATTAGCGACTTGTTCCTTTAGATTGTTGAGTATTCCATCCTCTGACATATCACATTTAGTTTATTATCCATTCCCCTGTA
Organism: Tolypeutes matacus; assembly: GCA_026826555.1. Taxonomy (NCBI): domain Eukaryota; kingdom Metazoa; phylum Chordata; class Mammalia; order Cingulata; family Chlamyphoridae; genus Tolypeutes; species Tolypeutes matacus. The sequence goes on along the minus strand of JAKSZT010035887.1, from coordinate 2,003,638 downwards.
GATGGGCATTTGGGTTGCTTTTAGTTTGGGGTTTTTATGAATCAAGATGCTTTAAACATTTTGTACAAGTCTTTTTGTGAAACTTTTCTGGGCTAAACCATTTCTAATAGAAATGCTGAATCGATCGAGGATGTATATGGTTAACTTTATTTTTAAATTACCAAATAATATTCCAGAGTGGTTGTACCATTACATACCACCAATGCGGAGCATGTCAGGGTCTCTGTGTCGCTGCTGACTTGGTGTCATCAATTTAATTTCAGCTATTCTAACCATTGTAAAGTGGTATCACTTTGTTGTTTCAATGAGCATTGCCTATTGACAATTAATGGGGAGGATGTTTTCATGTGCTTTTTGGACATTTTAATATGTTTTCTGGAAGACAGTTTAACACCCTGCCCAATTTATCAATAGGTCATTTGTCCTTTTGCTTTTGAATATGGGAACTTTTAAAAAAATATTCTGGATACAAGTTTTATTACAAGTTTTAGTATCTTAATATTTTTTATATTTTATTATTTACCTGTATTTATTTTTACAAAATATTAATATGCTTATTTCAGTTGATGAGCAGACAATTTTAATTGTTCCATTTCATTGATCATTTTCTTCTTTGTGTAATGCTTTAGATGACCTAAGAAATCCTTGCTTTAGGTGACCTAACAAATCTTTATTATGGAAAACATAAAATGTGTTTTATCCTTTCATTCTCTTGGAATTTGAGGGTTTTAGAAATCAGGAGTTGACATGTATTTTTCTTTCCATAAAATTATCCAGAATATTGGGCAACATTTTTTGGTAAAGACTTTAATTTCTCCGTGAAATATTTTTGGTCCTTATTGTCAAAAGAAATTTGACCATATACATATATATTTATAGTTGGTATTCTCTGTTTTGTTCCCTTGATGTGTTGGTCTATCCTAACATCCATAACTCTCTGTCCAAATCATATATTTTATGGAAGTCTGTATTCTCCAATATAACATTGTTCATCTTTTCATATTTTTAAAGATGATTTTGGCTACTTTGAATTTCCATATAAATTTTAGAAGCAGCTTATTTGTTTCTACAAAAACATTTGCTGGAAATTTGTTTGGGGCTGTGTGAGTTATTTTCATTTTATTTGCAATTATATTGTTTCCTTAAATTTCATTTTCAAATTTTTTCTTGTATATAGAAATATAATGAATTTGTGTAGCAAAGACCTTCTACCATATAATCCTATTCAATTCACTTAGCAATTTTATTTATTATTTTTGTAGAGGTTTTCAGATATTTTCTGGATTTTTATTCACCCAATTATGTCCTCTGTGAGTAAAGACAATTTTATTTCTTTTGTCCAATCTTGTTGCTTTTATTGTCTTATAAAGCAAAATAGGGCCTGAATTAAAATGCTTGAATATAAATGAAGAAAGTGAGCATCCTTGCCTAGTTTCTGATTTATAGGGGAAACACAGTCATTATTTCACCATTATGTTTGATTTTAACTGTGAAACATATTTATTCGTTTGAGGAAGATTTTTTATATTCTTAAATTTCTGGAATTTTAAATATTCCTAAATTTCTGGAGTTTTTTATATTCCTAAATTTCTGGAGAGTTTTAATTATGAATGAATTATGTTCCCCCATATTTTGAAATGATCAGATGATTTTCTTATTTATTTTTTTCATTTTGAGTGACTCACTTGATTTAGGTAGATTATTTCATCCTCACGATTTTGGGATTAAGCCTCAAATGGTCATGATTTAGTATCCAGTTTATATTGTTCAGTTGAAATTGTTAATGTATTGTTAAGGAATTCTGCATCTATGTTTATGTAAAGTATTTGTCAGTGCTATGTATTTTTGGTAATATCCTTGAGAGGTTTTAGTGTTAGGTCTTAAAAATGAGTTGCATAGCTTTACTCCCCTTTTGGTTTCTGAAAAATTTGTGTACAGTTAGTATGTATTTTCCTCAACTTTTTGATTCATTGATAAAACTGAGTATGAGCTTTTCTTTCTGGGAAGGTTTTTGATAATCGGTTCAATCAATTTAATAGTTCTAGGGCTACTCAAGTTATATTATTTCACTGTGTGTCAGTGTTGGAAAATAAATGAAGTCTTAATTCCAATATTTCATCCAAATTGTTAAATTTATTGCAATAGTCAATGATATTTCTTACTATCCCTTAAAAATATATAGTTAAAAACCTGTAAGAGTTCTGATATTGGTAATTAGTACTTTCCCTCTATTTTTTTCTTCATCAGTCTTGTTAGGAGTTTATTAATTTTAATATTCTTTTCAAAGAACAAACTTCTGGATTTTTAATTTTGTTCTAACTTTCTGTTTTCTATTCTATTGACTTTGATCATATCTTTATTTTCTCTTCCTTTTACTTTGATTTTAATTCATTACTATTTCCTCACTTTTAAACTGGAAACTTGAATCTTTGATTTTATATATATATATTTTGGCTTTGTTTTTGCTTTTCTAATATAAAGCATTAAATCATCCTTCATGCACTGCAAACATTATTTCACAATTTTTAATAAATTATGTTCTTGTTATAGTTCAAGATTTCTCTTTGGCCACAAGCTATTTATGAAGTGCTGTTTATTTTTCAAATCTTTTGGTACTTTCTAGATTTTTTAATTATTGGTTTCTAATTCAATTTTGTGTGATCACAAAACATATCCTAGAGGTTATACCAGGAATGAATGGCTCTTACCTAAATAACATTTACGGAATCTCAAGTTTAAAATTGTGTCATGAACCTGAAAGAGTTCTTTCAGAGGGTTTTCAAGCAGAACAGCTCATAACCATTGTTGAGCTTTAAAATTCCTTCAACAGTGTATGAAATTATATTGGCTGGCTTCAAAACTAGAGATTCAGATATAGTGAGACAAATACTTTTGGTGCATGTTTTAGTTAAGATATCACTAGACCAGATAACTTATTGGTTAATACATCGTAAATTTTAATAGATTAATTCAAACTTTCATATAGTAATAGCCATGTGCCAGGTTTGTGCTAGGAACTAGAGCTTTAATCAAGCTATCAAGATACTTTCATTTTGTTTTTACATAAAGTTTCAAGTCTGTCAATATAAGTAAAACATTGTGTGAGAATTTGTGTGTTTGTGTGTGCATGTGTTTATGTGTGTGTAAGCACAAAATCACTCGTGCTCAACAATAGCTGTATGTCCACAATGTATTGTGCCAATATGGAGGAATCATTCTTTGACAGATCTACTTGTCAGTGTAACATATAAATAAAAAGTTAGATTAAAAAGCTCGTCATGGAAACAAACATGTTCACATAGTATTAAAACAAATGGGAACTTCTAAATGAAGAATTTATTTTTCAACATAGATCATTCTCAAACTTTCCAATTGAACAAAAAATCAAATTCCCAATAAATTCTTGTGTTATGCACTCTTTCTATCTTACACACACACACACACACACACACATTCACAGAAGTATTAAATGATTTGGAGTTTGTTAAGTTCTGAGAATGTATAGTGTTTTAAAAAATGCTGTGGTTTCAAATTAAATTGCAAAATAATTTGAAGCATAAGATGGAGAAATTAATTCAAATATGGTTTCACAACTTTTTACAAATGTGGTATATTTCATATGTGGCAAGTTGGTATTTTTATTTTCATATTTTGATCCACCATAGTTTTGTTCTTTTCAAGTCTGGGTTTAAAGCACACAATCACTCATCTTTACTCTCCAAGGGATAAAATAAGCATATACAATAAGGGATCTGAAAAAGCAAAATACTTTGAGAGTTGTTGGTGCCAAGTGCATAATAATCATTACATACAGTGATTTTGTATATGATCAACTAAATTATTGTTCTTTTATTTTAATAGCCGAAAAGTAAACTTTGGGACATATGATAATTACGTTCCAGGTAAGAATTCTGTCTTAGAGTTCAATATTCATTTAAAAAAACTTATAATTGATTTTAGGGTTAAGCAACTATTATCCTCCTTCAAAATGATAAGGCAGACACTGCCGTGATATATTATTAAAAACATAATATTTTATTTCCACAGCACCTTTCTCACATGCTTAGTGAAACACAGAAATATATTATTGTTTGCTTTAAACCAAGAACAATTAAGCAAATATGTTTCACAACATGGAGGAGGACACATTTTATGCTGGAAATCATGCAATTAGATAATCTTCAGTTGAAGGACAATGTGGAAATTGGAGAAACACCTTTGTGCCAGTGTCAGGAATCTCTTCTATTACATTCTTAATAGATTATACCCAGCTTATAATTGACCAAAAATGTCCTTACCGCGTAAGGCCAGCCTCAAATATCATGTGGTTTCCCTCATGTATTGATTGAGCTTTTATCTTCTTGCCATTTTGTGAAATTATCCCATTTACCCTGAATCTTTCTTTAGAAGACTCACAAGTCTATTTCCTCTTACAGACAATACTTCAGAGACTTAAATACAATGATAATATCTCTTATTGGTCTCATTGGTAACCCAATTTCTTGACCCATTTCTACTATAATTTCCAGATAACTTTGCCTTCGTGGTAATCCTTCTGTAGATATCCTTGATTTGTCAATTTTCTTAAAATTAAAAAAGCCACCATAGCAATGCACTTCTTGGGTGTGTAGCAGTTACTCTTGTAGCTTGAAAAAATGACGAATAACTAAGGGGATCTTAGAGATTAACACTTAGAGTCATTCATATATTTACTGACTATTTTTTGCCAGGCTCTGTGCTATGTGCTTTGGAGGCTACAGGAGTAGATAACATATTTCTGTTCTCAGTGGAATCACATACTAACCAAAAGAGCAAAAAGCAAAAATATAAACAGGAAGAGAAGGAAAGATTTAAAAGGAAGCAGTAAAACTCTTTCCTTTTCAATGTAGGCTATATTGTTTTCACAATGACTGCTTTATATAGTTACATGTAACACTGATTAAAATAGAAAAATGTTGTTTTATTTTCTCATATTAACAACAGAGAACTTCAATAATTAGCAAATAAATTAATCCATACTTTGAATTATTTATTTATGCATTTCCCTGATATGTATTTCACTTATTGCCATTTCAATTCTGATGAAATTCTAACCATTTACTCCCAAGTGTGTGTTTTGTTCTTTCTTATTTCAGTCAGTGAATTAAGCAAAAAATCATGGAATCAGCAACACTTTGCCCTGGCATTTCCCAAACCACCCCGACCAGGAAAGAAAAGGAGATCAAAACCTTCCCAATTGCGAGATAATATTGTAATTCCTGTAAGTATATAAAAAAAGATTATGCAGTTTTACTGCTAACAAAATTGTAAAATCATATTTCGATATATATGTTATAGATCAGTGAAGACCAATGGAACTTGCTGCAAAGATGAAAACATTTTAGGTTTTTGCATTCCAATATGGCTATTGAACAGTTGAAATGAAGCTAAGTGCAACTAAGGACCTAAATATTACATTTTATTTTGTTTTAATGTAATTTAATTTAAGTGGTCACATGGGGAAAGTAGACATATTTTATTTACATTTCACTGTCAACTGTCTCCTTATTTCATGTTAACTAATTATTTGCTCAGTACTCCCCACTTTACACAAAATATGTAACTAACATAAAGAGCTGAAGACCCTAAATCTACAGTTAACATGAACATTCAGGAAAAGTCCCCCAGCTGTAGAAGCCCTCTCATTTGAATCATGGGATTACATTAAACCCTAATGAAATTTTAGTGCTTCCTCATTTCTGTAATCTAGATTTCTGGATTCTGAGTAGTATTGTAAGATAAATATTACCCATTGTTTCTCTACCATGAAATCAATCTCATCAATGCACAAGAATAATAGTTAGCAATCTGGAGTCACCCATGAGATAAGAATAGGTTCAAAGAAAAGTATACAACAGATAAATGTGCCATCAGAACTTGTTCAACTGAAGTCCATTTATCAGACCAGTAGTTATCCAGGTTGCTTGTGTCTTCCCATCCTCATTTCTTTTCCTTTTATTCTTTATCCAATTTATCTATTCCATCACTTGTTAATGTTCCACCAAAATTAACTATTTTTGCCATTAGGCTTTGGAAAATATTTGGTTAAGAGTTGAAAACAAAATGCACTGTTCTCTACAAATTCATATGCACTGAATGCTGCTGCTTCCCTTAGCTCAGTTTCCTATTCAATAATGCTCATATCTTGCAAAGCAGGAGGAGTGCCCTAACCACAGGTAGCTTAGAGACTTTGAAAGTGAAAATAGAGACCGAGATATGCCGAAACCTGGAACTATTAGCTACAAGAGAACAACTAGTTTATGAGCTTGCCTAGGGATGGAAGGTAGGCAACAGATTCCAAGAATTCTCAAGAACACAGAATATACAAAAAAGAAAAAGCCCTTTTCTGGTTGATAAGATAGGTTCTGATATGTCATGAATCACTGTGGGTCGCTACTAGTTCTAACACAAAATCTCTAGGGAATTAGGAAGATACCCAAAATTGACATTGGGCCCCAAAAGAGATATGATTATCATTGGCCAAAAAAGAATGAAATTGGAAAAGCAGAATGAATCTACAATTTATCCACTTTTTCCAAATTTAAAGTCTTTTCAGGGTTGAAGTTAAAATGCATGTGGTATGTGATAATAAAGACAGTGTAACTCACACACAAGTGTTCATTATTATTTTAACGAATATTTCAGAGATACGATGAAGAAAAACTTAAGGATGCTCAGAAAAGACCGTTATGGATGCACCGTTCTTTAATGGGAATTTCGGAGAGACCTTCTGTTTATTTAGCTGCCAGGAGGCAGCCTGCAGGCAAGCCAATGCATCCTGCCAAGGGGGATTCTAAAGAAGCAGAAGACCTGAAGCATTCCCCTGCAGAAATAAGTAAGAAACCTCCAGAAGGTAAAAAAGCAGACAAAGGGGACAAATCCTCAGATACAGAATCAGAACCCACAGTTTTACCAAAAGATGCAAAGAAAGAAAAGAAAGACTCAAAAAAAGGCAAGGAGCCAGGCCCAGGAGCTGATGGTGGAAAAGACGCTGCCAAAATAGCAAAGAAAGATTCAAAGAAGGGAAAAGCCACAGATACAGAAAGTGAAAGTGATAAAGGAGGTGCAAAGAAAGATGCTGGCAAAGGTAAGAAGGGCTCAAAGGATAAGGGTGCAGAAACAGAAAGTGAAAGTGATAAAGGAGGAGCAAAGAAAGATGCTGGCAAAGGTAAGAAAGACTCAAAGAAGGATAAGGGTGCAGATGCAGTAAGTGAAGGTGATAAAGGAGGAGCAAAGAAAGATGCTGGAAAAGGTAAGAAAGACTCAAAGGATAAAGGTACAGAAACAGAAAGTGAAAGTGATAAAGGAGGAGCAAAGAAAGATGCTGGCAAAGGTAAGAAAGATTCAAAGAAGGATAAGGGTTCAGAAGCAGCAAGTGAAGGTGATAAAGGAGGAGCAAAGAAAGATTCTGGAAAAGGCAAGAAAGATTCAAAGAAGGATAAGGGTTCAGAAGCAACAAGTGAAGGTGATAAAGGAGGAGCAAAGAAAGATGCTGGAAAAGGTAAGAAAGACTCCAAGGCTAAGGATACAGCTTCAGAATCAGAAGATGAAAAAGCAAAAGATGCCAAAAAAGGCCAGAAAGATGAAAAGAAAGGAAAGGATGCAGCTACAGACTCTGAAGGTGAAAAAGCAGATGCAAAGAAGGATAAGAGTGGGAAAAAGGATGCGAAAGATTCAAAAAAGTCCGCTGATAAAGAGGGCGGACCAAAGAGTGACGCCAAGAAAGACTCCAAGAAAGATTCCAAGAAAGATGCCAAGAAAGATTCCAAGAAAGATTCCAAGAAAGATGCCAAGAAAGATGCCAAGAAAGATGCCAAGAACGATACTGACACAGAATCTGCTGATTCAAAGGGAGCAAAGAAGAAAGACAAGAAGGGCAAGTAGGCCTTAGGTAATAGTTTACACCTAAAGAATTAAATGGATTTATTCGATGAAACACTTTTAGTAGCCTGAAGTTGAATCTAGAGTGAAAAAGAAGGGGTTCAAATTACTAATCAATTAATTTTTAAAAGAGAGTGAAGAATACAAAGACAGACTCAGAAAAGATTCATAATAATTTAAGAAAGATGGTAAGAAAAATTAAGGGAGGATTCAGTGAAGGACTTGGAAGTTTCTTATGCTAAATTTGGGGATATGAAGGCTTCAGTGGAAGATCAAAGAAAGACGCAAAAAAAGAATGTTCAAATAAGGATACAGACAGTAAAGACTCTGAATCTATGGATACAAAAATAAAGGTTCAAAGCAGGCTTCAAAAAAAATTCCACGGAGGCAGATATTGAATTCACATGTTAAAAAAGAAAAAGAAAAACAAAAGTTGCATCCATAGATTTATTAACTAAAAAAAAAAAAAAAAAAAAAAATCATCGGATTCACAAAAGGAAATAAAATAAATTTTGGGAAGTCTACTTTCAAGTGAATACAAATAAAGTTAGCGTTCCTCAAAAAAGAAAAAGAAAACAACATCATCACTCCTTGTTAGCTATATTACCATCTCCTAAGTTCAAACAACCACAACCATATCGATGGATGTTGACTGTTCCACGTTTAAACCAAGTCCATACCTGGTAAGTTAGTTTCATTTGATTTTGAGCCAAAATTCAAAAGTTAAGTTTGAATTTATAATTACCTTCTTAAAATAGCTCTGTAATTTATAATTGTAAGTTTCTACTAGAATATTATCAAGTAAAATTTCTCATGAGCTTTCTCATCATAAGAAATATTTGAAGCACTTGACTAGGACTCCAAAAACATGAAGCTTTAGAAAGTGTCCAAGAGGAAGGTTGAGGGAAGTAGAATTACTTTGTGTGAGGGAAAGGAGACTGGCGTATGATTTAAGAAACTTTTAAGAATGACTTATCAATTTTTTTTACAAAAAACCCTGGCTACCTTCTTTCCATTTGAGAAAGAATGAAAATTAAATTATCAATAAGAACAAATTTAAATGAAGCATATAAAGGAACTTCCTGGTAAAGTGTTACTCATACAAGCATAAATCCACCAGAATTTAACAGTGTAACAGAGTAAGAAAATCTATATAATATTATTTAGATGTATAAATTTATATCTTTATACCCATAGTAAACTCTCTCGAGTGACAAGTTCTATTAATGTGAAGGAAATAAAAAAAATCAATGCAAACCAAAACAGCAAAACCCTTGACCGTCCCAATTAGTGGTAATGAATTCGCTTCTGATTTTAAAAATTCTCTTTCAAATAAACTCAACATTGCTGCAGAACTTGCTAAATGATTTTATTTCCCCTTTATCCTCCCCATTATAAACTCTGGATGCAAGAGAAAGCTTCTCCTTGATATTAAAGGAAGAGGCCCCTATTCTATATGTTCCTAAGAGCTAGCTCACTATGAACAGTGAGGTAGAATTTTTTTGCCTGTTCTTTAAGCACTTTCTCCTGCCCCACTGCATCAACTAGCTGAGGATGGATGGCTATTGTAAAACTCAAGGTCAACCAGTTGACCCCTGATCTGGATTAGCTGTAACACCAAAGAGAGTGAAATACTGCCCCTCAGTTCTCCTCTCCCTTCCAAGCATTCTCTCATTCTCTCTCTCCCTTTATGGCTTATAGTAAAAAATCTATACTTAAAATCTTCAGATTTCCAAATTTTTCTGGAAAAGTTACAATCATTCTGAGGATTTAGGTAATCTTTTTTAAGTCCTATTATTCTTGGAAAACAAAAACAGAAATAGGCTATCAAGATTTTCTGACATAGGAATCAAAAAGTTATGTTTTGGACTCAAATTTTTAAGGACTGTTTGTTTTTTCCCCCTCTACTGGGCTTTAGTCCTCCCTCAAGCCTGTAAATGGTTCATTAGTTAAATAGGGTGCCTTTTGAATGGAGAAGCTTAAGTAAAAGAACATACATTGAAAAATATTTCAAAAGTTATTTTCCCAACACAAGTAATAGAAGAACCTATTCTATTAGCATAAGCTTTCCAAGTACAGCTCCTATGGTGCACTGTTAAAATTCAAGGGGTCAAGTTGAAAGTTGAAGTCAAAGACGTGTGAAAGGCAGCCTTCAGTTTATGTTCTGGGACCTTGCTAAATATCACATTAAAGTTTTTTATTATTTATTTTTCTATTTATGTATTTATTTGTTTTTAAATAACTATTTCAAATTTTAAAAGAAATAACAGAAAAAGGCAGCTCAACAAACTATGGGAGCATTATTCCTAAAACTTTTTGTCCAGGCACTTTTAGCCCATCTAATTCCAACTACTAACTCCATTGTTCCTCTAGGTGCTCAGGAAGATACACAGATGAACACAGATTAGTTAAACGATGTAGTCAGGTTCTCCTTGTTAATGAGAAAAATGAAAAAGAAAAAAATGCTCAATCATATTAATATCTCACAAAACCAAACCCCACTTTCTGGGTATTTTTGACCTTTCGCATTAATATAGTACCAACTTTGCTTTTGCTACAAAAAACATTACAATGTTTTTGTTAACTATCGTCTATAAATTACATTAGGTATATTTCCTCATGTACCACCACATTCTTAACATCTTGAACTAGAACATTCCTATGTTTATATTATTAACCATAATCCTCATCTACTGCCAAAATCATTGTTACACATTCTCTATATCATCCTCCAGCTGTCCTCCAACTAACATTAACCCCATTCTCCATGTAGCAACCATTGTGCTCCTCCATTGACCAAATCCTTCTAGTGCATATAGAGCACATTAAGTACAAACCTTTCTCTTACTCTGGCTTAGAAAGCATTTAATGATCTGGCTGTTGACTGCTTCTCTGCCCTCGTGTGGTAGCACTAGCCTCCCTTTTGCCCATGCTCTTATCACACTGGAATTCTTTCTATAGTTAACCACACTGGAATTATTACAATATGAGTCCTCCATTTTGATCCCTCTGTCTAGAACACTGTGCTCTTACAACGTCACTTAGCTGGCTCTTTCAAATTACTCGTTCTCAGGTTAAATTTTACCTTTCCAGACAGGATTTCACTGTCCACCTTCTTTCTTGTTATTAACTTCCCCATTACCCAGCTACTCTCAATCTGAAACCTTTATTCTACCTTGTAGCATGTAACAACTCTGTCTCTCTATATGTATTTCATGTGTCTTTCTATCTACTATATATCAACCTATCTACCTTGTCTATATCATTTATTACTTATTGCATGTCTCCCCCACAAGAATAAAAGCTTCATAAGGGAAAGAAACCATATGATTCTTTACTTCTGTATCTTCAGAGCAAAGAACTGTTTCAGACATGGAGCATATAGTCATTAAGCACATGTTAACTAAATGAATAAATACGGTTAGGAGTTCTTAGTGGAAATCATGATTTATCTGGCATGAGCCTCCCCCAAATCCCAAACCCAAAACATGCCAGCCTTAGCAAAGTCAAACTAAAATGATCTGCATGGTCCTTCTGGAAAAGAGAAAGCCCAAAAGAAGGAAATTTTGATAACTAGTGTCCATTGAAAAAGAAGATTAGAATATTCTTTTATGTTAGTTTGATGACATATGGGATATATTTATGAACAATGAATATGAGTCTAAGTCTGATAATATATATGCTGACAAATTTTTTTTTCTCCTCACCAATCATGATGTTTTTTTTCCTTTTGTATTTCTTCATAGAAAGATAACCACTGAGCAATGCTAAATTCTCAATTATGAAACAAAAATGTAATTATGTGCTTTATTAAGGTGAGACAACGGATTTCTATATGTCAAGTTGTTTTCTTTTCTTTAGAAAATTTCTTTGAGTTTTTCTAATTACAAAGGCAACCTATGTTTGTTATAGCTTGTGAAAAACAGAGAGATACACAATGGAGAGGCTGGCTTTCATTTTCTCTCCACTACCACTCCCTGTGATTATCAAAGTTAAGAGACTGGTGTTATTTTTCACCACCTTTCCCATGCACATATAAATATATCCAATACATAAACACATATATTAAAATTTTTGTTTGCTTATTTTTACTGGAAAATGCTCATAAATCACTCAATATTTTGCAAGCTGCTTTTTCTCAGCGAGACCCTTAATGTCTGTGGCAATAGATCTAAAGCAAAATTTATTTTCCATATTTTTTCAAGGACTTAGTACCTACAAAGAATTTTATATAAAGCATGGTATATCAAACAATTTTAAACAACTTTTTCTCTTCCTGTCGTTGTTTATTTCTCCTTTTCTCCTTCCTCCCCAACTCCCTACCTGTACATTCCCTATTGCAACCCCAAATAACTCATATTTGCAGCCTATGTATATATGTGTTTCTTCACATTCCTGTATATTGGTAGTTATACGGGACAGCTGTCATTGTTTTACAAAAATATGATATAATGCACAATTTTCTGCATTTTGATGATCATATAATAGCTTTTGGAAATCCATCAAAGGCAACAGGTATAGCTCTAATTCATTATTTTTGTTGAGTTATAAAATTTCACATATTATGGACAGTTCATAATATTTTCAGTCATTTAACAATTTTTGGCATTAATTTTTCCTTCCAATTTCTTTTTGTCACTAGCTAAGTTTTCCATTAACAAGAGAATATCATTAATAGGAAATTTTTTCTCCATGCATTGCATTAATAGAAATTTTGTTTTAAGGGACTATTATCAAAAGAGATTTCCTAACATCTCAATTTTAAAATTGAGAAGAAATATTAGGAGAAATAGGAAGCAATGGATGAGGCACAAAGCTTTGCCATTAAGCTGTCTGAGATTTAATCTTGGCTATTAGCCATATGCCCTTTGGTCAGGTGAGTGTCAGATCTGTTATGTGTGAAATGTGAGAAATCTTTTTTAAGTCTTAATTCTTTTTAAACATTAAATGAGATAATGTATGTAAAGTGTTCCATTAAATTCAGTAGATATTAGAAAATGATCGTTGTGATAGCTATTATTTTAACTGATGAAACACATATGGCTTTTATTTATTTGGCTCCTAGAAAATGTGGTCCTAGCAGTACCCACCAGACAATGATGCCTTCAACTTGTTACTTAATTCGAGTTTTACCCATATAAAGACTAAATAAACCATAATGTAAACTGTAGACCTTAGTTAGTAGCAATGCTTCAATATTTGTTCATCAATTGTAACAAATGTATCACAGTAATATAAGATATTATTATTAGGGGAAAATGTGGGAAGGGGAGAGATTGGGGTATATGGGAATCCCCTATACTTTCAATATAACTTTTATGCAATCTAAACTTCCCTATAAAGTTTATTCTTAAAAAAGACTAAAAAGGTAGCCAATTTATTCAATTAATTTAAAAATAAATCAGATATTATCGACAATTTATATATCAAAATATTTCATTGGCATCTTTTCCTGAATACCAGTTTATTGACTGTATGTTTAATTTTTCTCCTAAATACTTTTGACACAATGCAGGCATGGTTAAAATTTATATTTTGTAGATCTAGAGATGGCATAGCACTATACTCAACAGAGGGATTGATGAAAAGACTATTTTTACTCTTACTCAGATAAAAACAATTTGAAAAAAAAAGGCAAGCCAAGTTACCTAGCCAATTCCATAAAGAAAATTGATATTTTTGGTGTTGCTCAAAAATGAATGTATAAAATGGATTCATAAAATCTGAGGCCTTCTCAAAGAAGAAATTATTGATTAAATTATACAAACACTAGGTGGTCTAGCTAATGTAAATTAAATAAATAAGAATTCTAGGGCCTTTCTTTTACTTGATGACTAATGATTTTGGGAATCATTTCATGTGTTTATTAATAATTTATATATCTATTTTTTTGAAGTGGCTTTTCCAACCTTTTGCCAATTTATTTGGATTGCTTATCATCTTATTGAGTTGTAAAGAGATCTTTATCAAAACGTTTAGATTTGCCGTTTTTTTGAGGGAGGAAAGAGGGCAAAAGGTGTCCCATCACCATAAAATAAGGTAAGATTTTGTTTCTTTCTCTACATTGAAATCCCTTCATCACCAATATTATGTGTTGAGCTAAATGATGTAAAATTTAAACTGGTGGATCTACAGAGTAAGAAGTGTTAATGGTTTACCAGAGGTTTTCCAAGGTGTTCTATGAACTCGAATAGGTGGTATGAAAGACCATAAGCAAGGTAGGAATAAGAATGCTAGAATAGGGATATGGTTGTGGCTCAAGCGATTGGGCTCCAGTCTACCATACAGGAGGAGGTCCAGGGTTTGATTCTCGGAGCATCCTGGTGAAAAGCAAGCTGGCCTGAGCAGAGAGCTGGCCCATGCAGGAATGCTGGCCTGTTCAAGAGTGCTGGCCCATGCAGAGAACTGGCGCAGCAAGATGGTGCAACAAAAAGAGATATAGAAGAGATAGATACAATAAGAGACGCAGAAGACCAGGGAGCTGAGATTGAGCGCCTCTCTCCACTCCGGAAGGTCCCAGGATTTGTACCCAGTGCCGCCTAAAGAGAAGACAAGCAGACACAGCAGAACACACAGAGAGCAGACAGTGAGCACAAAAATAACGGGTGGAAGGGGGAGTAAATAAATAAACAAATCTTAAAAAAAAAAAAAAAAGAATGCTAGAATATAGCACTTTTCCTGCACGACATGTTCCTACCACTATGGAGTAGCCCAACCAAACACAACAGAGACAGATTAAATTCAACAAGGAAATTGTTATGCTTTAGAATTCTTCACCATGGAGAAGAAAATTATTCCTCTGAACCACTTTTGCTAATGCAAATATCTAAAAGTTTTCAGAGATATTTGAACAGTATGTAATTTTGATTTTTGATTTTTAACTCTGCTTGCAATCTGCTCATTTAATATATATTTTTAGCTTTCCAGTTGCTTTAATTTTTCAAATATTGATCTTAGCTCACAAAGACCTGATGGAAAGAACATCTAGAAGGCAGTATTATTTAAGAACCCAGACAGTTAGTAGCAAGTCACCACATTTGCACTTTTCCTCATCTGGTGTGTGTCTATGTGTTGTTGGTGGAGTGGGAATGTCCTTGTTTTAAATGCCATCTAGCAGGATCAGTCAAATGAAGCAGATAGAAAGTATCTGTTTACTATCAACAATAAATAGTATACTTTTAATTTGCCATGTTTCCTGCTTTCCCAGTGGATTAAGCAAAAATCTTGTGTTTATGAAAGTTAAATGAGCCAAACTCTATTTCTGGATACATTATAAATTCCATACATCAAATATGTGGCGGATGTTCCACCACTCCCTTTACTGTCTCCAATATCGCTAAGGTGGTCTTTTCCCCATTATTTTTTGGAGAAGTGATATACAGAATTATAACAATCATAATTTGGGTATCATAACACAGGTTCATTATTTCTCATTAAATGGTTTGACTTGTTTTATTGGTTGTTTTCCTATATGAGCATCTAGAAACCAATTGTGGTATTGTGAGACTTTTATGGACCCCAGAAAAAGCATGTTCTCGGAGCTAATCCATTTTTGTGGGTGTGAACCTATTGCAGGTGGGACGTTTTGGTTAGGTTATGTCAGTAGGGTGTGACCCAGGTTGGGACTTAATCCTCTTGCTGGAGTCCTTTATAAACCAGATGACTATGGAGAGAGAGACAGAGAGAAAGCCATAAGAGCATAGAGAAAGACAGAGGAAGCCAGAAGCAGAAAGCAACAGAACCCAGAAGAAAAGGGAGAGACCAGCAAATGCTGCTATGTGCTTTGCCATATGAGAGAAGAGTCCGGGATCATCAGTAGCTGGTCTTTGGAGAGAAAGCATCACCTGATGATGCCTTGATTTGGACATTTTTGTTAGCCTTGAACCTGTAAGTTTGCAACATAATAAATTCCCATTGTAAAAGCCAACCCATTTCCGGTATATTGCATTTTGGCAGCCTACCAAACAAAAACAGATTTTGGTACCAGGAAAGTAGGGTGCTGTGATTACAAATACCAAAAATGTGGGAATTTTTAAATAAATGGGTAAGGGGTAGATTCTGGAGGAATTGTGAGATGCTTGATAGAAAAGGCCTTGCTTTGAAGAGACTGTTGGTAGAAGGATGGGCTGCTAAATACACTTCTGTTGAGATCTTAGAAATAATGCTTGTGTCATTGCAAACTGGAAGAAAGGTGACCCTTGTTTTAAAGTGGCAGAGAACTTGACAATATTGTGTTTGATGTCAGATGGAAGGCAGAATTTGAAAGTGATGAGCTTGGGTATTTAGCTGAAATTTCCAAACTAACTGTGTTAAGTGAGGCCTGGCTTCTCCATTCAGCTTATAGTAAAATGTGAGAGGAAAGGTATAAGCTGAGAATTGAACTCCTAGGCACAAAGATACCAGAAATTGTTAGTCTGGGAAATTCTTAGCTTCCAGAAAGCTAGTCCCCAGAGAACAGTGCCCCATATTTTAAATGAACTTGGAACCAGCCAGTCATTTCCGTGTAACTCAGGATTAGAAATGAAGTTATCCAGAAAGGAGCTGTGGAAGGTCTTACTGACTCACAGCTCGGACCTCTGTGTGCTACATGCGAAACCAACAGGTTTTTTTTTGTTGTTGTTGTTTTGTTTTGTTTTGTTTTGTTTTGTTTTGCAAGATCTCCACCCTGGACTAAAAGGGATAGAAAATGGACAGATTGAAGGGAATATGGCTACAAAGGCAGAACCATGGAAGCTGATGTCTAGACTAAATACATCTTCTTCAGCCAAGAGAGTAAACCCACCCATGTTTTTGGAAAGGGTGAGTAAGACCCTACATTTGAAGAGGGACAGCCTTCTGCCTCATTGTTCAGAAAGAGTGTTGCCACCTCAGTCTTCAGAGAGGACATTGTCTGGGGATTGTGGAGAGTCTGGCCTTCAGGATGCTTGATGACGGTGGAGCCTAAATCATGGCCATGGGCAAGCCCTTGGCAAGACTGTATCTGCCACTTCATCAGGACCTGAGGACAATCCATCATTCCATAGATGACACTGAGACCTTGAAACCTAATGGAGTATGTCTTGCAGGGTTTCAGAACTGTTTGGGACCTGTGATCTCTGTTTTTCTTCCACTTTCTCCCATAGCAATGGGAACATGTATCCTATGACTGCCTCTCCTTTGTATATTGGAAGCAGATAACTTGTTCTAAGTTTCACAAGTCCATAACATGAGGGGAATTTTGTGTCAGGACAGGTCATACTTATAACCAATTTTGATGAGTCTTTGTACTTAATATTTTTACTAAAATTGAGTCTTTTGAAATATTGTGATGGAAAAACTATATTTTCCACATGGAAAGACCATGTGGTTTTGGGGTACACAGCACGGAGTGTGGTAGTTTGAGGCTTTTATATACCCCAGAAAAATCAAGTCATTAGAGGTAATCCATTCCTGTGGGTGGAACCTTATTATAGGTAGGACCTTTCGGGGTTACTTCAGTAGGTCCTGAAGCAGGGTGGGTTTTATCCTTTTACTGGAGTCCTTTATAAATGGGAGAAAAAGTAGAGAGGAAGCCAGAGGAAGCCAGAAGCAGAAGGCAATGAAACCTGGAAGAGAAGGGAGAGACCAGTAGATGCCGCCATGTGCCTTGCCATATAAGAGAGGAATCCAGGATTGCCAGCAGCTGGTCTTCATGGAGAAAGCATCGCCTGATGATGCCTTGATTTGGACATTTTTCTCAGCCTCAAAACTGTATGCTTGCAATCTAATAAGTCCCCAATGTAAAAGTCAACCCATTTCTGCTATATTGCATTTGGCAGCCTAGCAACCTAAAACGCGTATTGTGGTGGTTTGGAAATGTATGTACCCCAGAAAGTCATGTTCCTAAGCTAATTCAATCCTGTGTATGTAAACCTATTGTAAGTAGGACCTTTTGGTTAGGGAATGGCTTTTGCTGGGTCTAAATCCTCTGACTGGAGTCCTTTATAAATGGGATGAATACAGAGAGGGAAAGAGAAAGCCATGGATGCAAGAAGCTGAAATAAACAAAACCCAGAAGAGAAGGGAAAGGGCAGTAGATGCCACCATGTGCCTTGTCATGTGGCAGAGGAGTCCAAGATTACTGGCAGCAAGTCTCTGGGAAGAAAACATCTCCTGATTGTAACTTATAACTAACAATGTGCTCATCCTGATCCCATCTCTCTGCATAATATATATATATTATTATATATATTATAATATAACACTATCCTGAAATTTGTGGTTACCATTCTTTTGCAGTCTTAATATAGATTTATCATATATTTTCCTTAAATATCATTTAGTTTTAATTGTTTAACATTATGAAAAGCATCATTCTGCCTTCAGTTTTCTGAGTTTACTTTTCCTTAATATTAGATGGCCACAATCCTCCCACAATGGTAGCTGTGGTTAGGGTTCATTTAACTACTGCATAATAATTAATTGTGTACCATAATTTATCCTTCTGTTGATATTGGTCCATTTCAGTTTTGTTCTTCTGAATGGGGCCTCTACAAACATTCTTAAACATGTATCCTAGTGCACATGTGGCAGAGTTTCTTTTAGGTATAAACCTAGGAATGAAATTGCTGGGTCATGGAATATGTGAAACTTCAACTTTAAAGTTAATGCTGAATAGTTTTCCCAAAGAAACCAAAGCAATTCATATCCTCAACTGCTATATATAAGAAAATTGGTTAATATAAAGCATTTGCAAAATCTGGTATTGTCAATTATTATATTTTGTTTCTATCAACATACTGTGTGTAATTGGTATATAACTGTCTTAGTTTGTCAGGATGCTATGACAAATGCCACTCAATAAGTTGGCATAAGCAATAGGAATTTACTGACGTATGGTTTTGGAGACTAGAAATCCAAAATCAAGGCATCAGTCTATGCTCTCTCCCCGAAGTTTGTAGCATTCTGGTGCTGGCTTGGTACAGTCCTTGAGGCTCCCTGGTTTACATCTCTGCCCTCCATCACATAGCGGTCTCTCTGTCCTTGTGTCTGCCTTTCCGGGTTTTGCTGGCTGCTGCCTCCTTCCTGTGGCCTTCTCTGACTTCTCTTTACAGGGCCTCCAGTATATGGATTAAAGCCCACCTTGATTCAGTTGGGCTTCACCTAAATAGGATCTTAGATCTTATTCACAAATGAGTCCACACCTCACCTGAGACTACATCTGCAAAGGGTCCTATTTTCAAATGAGTTCACACCCACAGGGATGTAGATTAAGATCAAGAATATGCCTTTGATTTGGGGGTACATAATTCAATCTTCTTTGGCATTTCTTTAATCACCAGTACATTTGAACATCTTATATTGGTCAGACATACTTCTTTCTTGATCCTCAACTTTCACCAGGTAAATGTTCCAGAAATATACTTTTCTATTTTATAACCTGTCTTTTAAATTTCTTTAAGGTATTTTGGATGAATATAGTTCTAGCTATTAAAATAGTCAATATTTTCTTTTAATAGTACCTTTTGAATCTTGTTTAAGAAATCCATCCCTAATCCAAGTTAAGAAAACAGTTATGTACTGTACTAAATCAGTTATGTACTGGTAGTAAAATGTTATAGAATATTTTTATTTAACCTATTCAATATCATTTGATATTGCATATTATTTGAGGCAAGGGCACTGATTTTCATATGACTAACGCTTTTTTTCCAATTCTATTTGTTGAATTGCCCCCTTTTTCCTCTGAACTGTCATGCTCCTTTTGTTACATGACACATTTCCATATAGGTTTTGACTGAATTCTTAGCTCTCTTGTTTATTTTGTTGATAAATATGTCACAATAAGTCTTTTCAATTGAAGTGTTTAATCCATTTCCAATTACATCTGCCATTGTGTTACTTTTTCTGTTTTATGTTCTTTTTGTTCCTCTGTTCGTTTTACTGCCTTTTTTGTATTAAAATAGAAAATTTCTAGCATACCATTTTAATTCTTTTGCTAATATATTTAGAGTTTTGAGTTATTCCCTTAGTGGTTGTCCTGTGGCTTAAATATATGTATTTTAACCAATTCTAGTTACACAGAAATTTGTTCCAATATAACCCTCTTACCAACCCTCCTATATATGATGTGTCTTACACATTCTATCTATATAGGTAATAAACCATAAAATACACTGTTATAGATATTGGTTTATATACCTTATGTACTTCATAGAAATTCAAGAGAAGGAAAAAATATATTAAATTATTTTATATTCACCTACATATTTAGGATTTCTGGCATTTCACCATACTTCTTACATATTCTAGTTATTATTTGGTTTCGTTTATTTGTTCCAATATAATTCCATTCCCTTTCCCCTCTGTTGTGCTATAATGCTTATATTACATCTCTATATGTTATAAGCCAAAACACTCCTAGAATTATGGATTTCTGCAATTTAAAAAAAAATAATTACAGAGAAGAAAACAAAAATATATTTGGGAAGTCTCGAGCTCTTTTTTCTGCTTCTTTCTCTCAACTTTTTAAAATTATTGTTTTTGACTGCTTTATCCAGTTTTATTGCTGATTTGGGGAAATAATGTGCTGAAGTGACTGGTTGTGGTTGTTGCTCTAACCTTTCTTTGCTTGTTCTAGTTTGTGGCTGTGATAAATAGTGCCCAGGCCAAATGGGAAGGTGAAACACAATGGGATAATAATTCAAAGGCAAAGATCCATGAACAGGACAATCATCTAGACAATAACCCTGCTATATGTTTGAAAGTGTAAATTTTAGGCGCTATCAATTCTCAATTTAGACTTTTCATCTTCAATTTGTATGTGGCAGATATTTTTCCTCTTTTACTGATTGGCTTTCCCTTGGGAAAAACTTGTGAACTCTAAAAATGAAATACAGATGTTAAAGAATTTCTGCTTTCGTAGGCCTGTTGATCACTGAATGTGTGGTTAAACAGTTTCAGATGTGACTAAATTCACAGAAGAAATATCTTGAAAGAGCTCTTTTCTGTATTTAGAAATTTACATGTCCCAAAAAAAAAGCAATTTAAGACCACAATTTATGTGGAAAATAAAAGCTATGAATTAGATCATTTGTTTATACAGCCCCAATATTATGAAATTTCTATTGGAAAGTATTAGCATTACAGAATTTCATAACACTATAGCATGAAGTAGACATCTTGCGATTAAGAAGACTCCATGTCATTCTTTCCATTGGAGGTTTTCCTGAGCTGCACATTCAAATAGTCACTCTTTATCCTTCTGTGTGTCCTCAGTAATTTCTACATTACAGGATACATATTAGCTCCTTAAGAAATATTGCTCAAAATACAAAGCAAAAAAAAAAAAAAAAAAAAAGAGTGAATGAAATAAATCACTAATTTGGAAATGCTTCTTCTTTCACTAAAGAATCTTATGGTATTTTGTACCCCTTTCTTGGAAAGTACTTTTCTGAGTTTCTCACATAGATTGGCTTATGAAAGTAATACCCAAATATTTAGTCAATTTCTTTGAATAAAATCTACTCCTTTCTGATTATCAAACCAATATGTTCATCATAGCTATTTCAGAAAATTCCAAAATATTTAAAGAAATTTTAAAAACTTCAATAATCATGCTTTCAGAAATAACTGCATGAAGAAGTTTGTTATATTTGCAATTTGCCTCTTATTTATAATGATATAGTTTTACAAAACTGAATAAATCTACTAGCATATATATGTATATACATACATATTATGCACACACGCATACTCACATACACACATTTAGTTTTATGTCTTTTTTTAGAGTATATTCTGAATTTCTTTTTAAGATTTTCTTTATTATATTATAATGAAGAAAGCTTATATTTCTCATAATTTTCTTAAAAATATTCTTATGAGTGGAATACTATCATCAATTATAAACACATTTTAAAGATGTTTGAGCCTTGAAATGTTTTTAATCAATTAATATTGTGCATATAAACATTTATTGCCCTTTGCCCATGCCCAGAGCTGATAGAGACATTCTACTTTTTATGTTATCTTTAATATCTTTATATTATCTTCTCCTTTGTTTGCAAGATCAATATCTGTTTTACCTTATTATTTTTCAGAAGTTACTTTTAAATTATCAACACAAACCCTGTAAATCATATTTTGAAGATTAAAACATATAAAAATATTTCTTGCTCCCTATGCTGTGGCACACTTAGCATATATTTAATCATTTTGCTGTGTCCTATGTCCAGACTGCTCAGTATTTTTAAAATGTGATCTAATAAGTTTTAGATATATGTATTATTTTTTTATTTTACATAGCTATTCTTTGAGAATCCTCAATAGTTAAAATATCTTTACGATATTCACAGGAATTTTGTAAATTTTGCAGAAATAAGATTTCCGATTGCTCGGTGTTTAAGGGAGTGGGCTCTGAAGGTGGTCTGCCTACATTCAACTCCAACTGCCATTGCCTGGATCACCTCATCTCTCTTGCTCTCACTCATCACAATGCAAAATGTGAACGACATTAGTAAGTAGGTGTTCGAGGATTAAACAATAAGTTCATGTATATTACATATTTGGAAGTGTACTATGTACATATGAAGCACATTGGAAGTGTTATAATTTTCAATAACATCAATAAATAAAAGAAAAGATGGAGAAAATATATGAAAAAGTATGGATTTTAGTCAAAAATTGTAATCTATCAAAACAAATCAAATTCTAAAACTGAAAAATAAAATATCTGCAAATAGCTGATTAGATGTATTTAATAGCATTGCCATAGCAGAAGACAAGATTAGTGAACTGAAAAGCAGGCCCATTAGAATATGCACATGATGCATGGAGCGAAAACACAGGAAAATCCAGACAAAAGCCCTGGGGAATAAATGCAGACCACAATGAAAGGTTCTAAAACACGTGCATTGTGAATTTCAGAGAGGAGAGAAGACAGGGCAAATTCCATATTTTATATGGCTAAGAATCTTCCTCCAAAACCAATAGAAAAACCTCACAAATACAAAATAAGTTAACATATTAATAAGATAAATACAAAGGAGACCATATCTAAGCACAAGGATGAAAATGAAGAACTCTAAAGATAAAATGAAAATTATATAAATAGCCTTTGGAGTGGGAGGAAGGTTGTTCTCTAAGGAGCTACAGAAAAGAATGATGGTTAGTTTTCACTAAAAATAACTGAAATCAGAGGAAATTGCAGGTTGAAAGGGCTGACAGAGAATAGCAAACAAAAATTTCTATACTCAGATTATAAATGCTTCAAAAATCAAAGTGAAATGAAGGGGGAAAAAGTGAATTCATTGCCAGGAGATATGCATTAAAAAATAATAAATGTAAGTCTCCAGGCAAAAAGGTTAATCATGTTAGATGGAAGTATTCAATTGTAAGATGGAAGGAGGGGTAACGGAGATGCAAATGTGTAGGTAAATGAAAATGAATAATGGCTCACTAAATCAATAATATTAATGTTTTATGGGGCTAAACATATGTAGATTTAAAATGCATGTTAAGAGTTACAAGGAAGGTAGGAACTGTGGAATTACATTAATGTGTTCTAAAATAGTTAATAAAACAAAACAAAACTTACATGCCAGAACTCTATGCTGCAACCAGAAACCCAGTGAAAGAATGGAGAAAGAAAGCTAGAGTGGGTATCTTATTCTCAGATAAGATGGACTTTAAATCAGGAAGCATTGATAGAGATTAACAGCATCATTTCAAAAAGTTAAATGAGTCACTCTATGAGGAAAAAAAACCCAAAATTTTATGCTCCAAAAAATGCAGTATCAATACAAATATAAGGAGAAACATACAGATCCACAATCACAGTGGGGCACATTAATAGACTGAATAGCTGATAAAGCAGAAGAAAAAAAACATATATTTTGTAAATGTGTAGAATACATTTACAAGTTTAAAAATATTAAACTTGGCTAAAAGAATATGCATGCACACAATAATGACATTATAAGAAAAACGAAACTGTACAAAATGCAAATATGTTAGTGCAACCCCAACAAATTTTAAAGATTTGAAATAATTCGGAGTAAATTGTTTGACAACAGTGAAATTAAGCTGGTTATCAATAACTGTAAAATAAGTGGAAAATTCAAAACTGTTTGCATTTAAACATAACTTTTCTAAATAATCCATAGCTCAAAAAATAATTTAAAAGAAAAATTTCAATAAAATTTGAACTGTATATGATTGAAGACATAACATATCAAAATATGTTGAATATTGCTAACAGAGTGCTCAAAAGGAAATGCGTATTCTTAAGTGTAAAGATTTAGAAGAAGACGACGAAATATCATTGATCTATGCACCTATACCATAAAGCTATAAAAAGCACAGAAGAGCAAATCTAAAGAAAGCAAAGTGGAGTAAAAAGTTAAAAACAGAAAGTAACAGTGAAATTATTGAACAAATAAAATCAACAAAGTCAATAGTTGGTTCTTTGGAAAGAATAATACAATTCCATATATTCTTAATAAAACTGATAAAGAAGAAAAGAAAAATCATAACTTGCTAATATCAGATAGGAAAAGGCTATGTCACTGTAAACTCTCTAGACGTGGCAGTGATAAATAATATAATAAGAAATTTTAAATCACTAATTTTGACATATAGAAAAAATGGGCAATTTATTTGAAAAAACCCAGCCTAATAGACATCAGAATAAATGGAAAATCTGAACACTGATATCTATTAAATTGAAACTTCTATTGAAAAAAAAATTCCACAAAAGGAACTCCAGGTCAGGTGGGTTCATTGAAGAATTCTTCAAACCATTTAGAGAAGATATATCCCTAATTTTGCATAATTTTTTTCAAAGAAGAGAAAAAGAAATAATACTTTCCATACTTCCCAACTCATTTTATGAGTTGAACATGGTTTGATACCAAAATCTTGATGGGGACATATGACAAATTGAAATTACTGATCAATCACTCTCAAGATCATGCATGCAGAAATTCTAAACCAAATAATAAGCAAATCAAATTCAGTGACATCCAAAATTGATTATGCATTATAGCCAAGTGATATTTATGCTAGGGATAAAAAATAGTTTATTTAGAAAAAATGCATATCATCACATGAAGAGAAAACAGTGAAATATATGATTTTCTCATTATATGCAATTAAGAGTTAATATCATTCAATATTTATTGATAATAAATTATGATCACAAATTGAGACTAGAAGGGAAATCTTAAAAACAAAACCTAAACAATGTAATGACTACTATATACAAGATAAAGATAGAACCCAGATTTTGTTCAATTATTCTAATAAGAAAAAAAAACATAAAACTTAATTTTATAGAAAGGTTGAGATTAAAGGGTAGATAAGGATATACCCAGACAAAGCTAAAGTAAAGAATGGTGGAATTGCTATTTTAATATCAAACATAATAAAGTTCGAGTCAAGGCAATAGTTTTATTAGTTATAAAGAAAGTCATAATAATGATAAAAAGAACAATTCTCTAGGAAGCCAAAAAATATAAAGAAGTGTGCACCTAATAAGAGCTGCTACTTAGAAAAATCGGATAAAGAATAAAAATGACTAGTGATCATTGAAATGTACCCTGGGGAATATTATAAAATATTTCTTTCTAGTAGTTGATACATAAAGAAGAAAACAAAAGAAATGCAAGATTTTTAGTAACATTTGTTACTGATTATGAAAAAACATCATCAGACTATTACCACGAACTGTGGTCCATAACTTACATTTAGTATAGATTTTCCACCCACCCCTTATTGTTAACACCAAGTATTAGTATTGTACATTTGCTACAGTTCATGAGAAAACACTCTCATATTTGTACTGTTAATCATCCATCTTCCACCACATGGTTCAGTGTATTATACAGCTCCATGCCTTGTACCATCCATCCACTTTGTATAGAGTGTGCATGTTTTGAAGCTTTCATAATTGGAATAGTCACTAGGACAAAAGCAAAATCACCATAATACAATTCTTTATTAGATGAGAAAGATGATCTTAATTTTATTAAAGATTTATACGCATTTATAAACATCTTATGATCTGTTTTAGCCCTTTCTTTAGTATGTCCATAATTTTTTTCACATATTTATTGAATATTTACTACTCATGGATAACCTATGACAAAGCCGTTAATTTATAAAAAAAGTTATTCATCCATGTTGTAGACCCAATGATTTCCATTATTTACGCATTTATCAAGTAAAATTATTACTGGAATAAAATGGGCTCTGTCTTAAATGCATTGAATTCCTAAATGCTTCAATCAAATGTTTTGTTTTATTTTAGCCTATTAGAAAGATGTGCTATTCTAGAGCACATTTGAAAACAGTAGTTAGGAAGGTGAACTAACAGTTTCCTTTTCATGTACATCATGTTCTAAATTTAGAAATATAGGTGTAGTGTTGGAAATGTAAATTTCCGCTCCATTACCACTGGCTATAAGTTTATTTATGAACACTAATCATGTCCCTATGCTGCTTTATCCTTTAGAGAAGATTGTAAGACAAGAAAATGCTGAAGAGCCTAGAGGCTGAGCATGGGAAACCTAAGATGTTACCCAGGAAAAGGGGATTTGTAAAGAAAGTACAACAGAATCTTTGCAATTTGCAAGGTTTTATTAGACGGGATTTCAGTAGGCTATGTACTGAACTTAACGTTTATTTTGCTGAGTTTTCATAATGTTTAATGTGAGAATGGTATGTGGGAGCCAATCGCTAAGCTCTTATGTGATCTTTGTCTGCTGGGCCTTCCAATCCCATCAAAACATTCTCCTACTCATCTTGGTGGACTATAAATTAACTTTTGTAAGGGGTTAAAATGGCTTTATTGATTTTGGAATATTCTTATCGCCACTTCAGAAATGAACTCAATACAGTGAAGCTATTTGCATTGAAAATGTATTTAAAATATTTTCCATTATTATTATCATTAATTTATATAACTGTTTAGAGTAGGAAATTTTCACATTATTTTTCCCATGAATATCTCCCTGAATATTCTGGAGAAACTAGAAGTAGCAGAGATCGTAACGAATCTGAATTTTCACTACCAAATCTCAGAATTCATCCCCTACTGTCAAGAAGGGACTGAAACCTTTCTTTTCGGCCACTCTCAAATTGTACATATAATTATATTTCCTAAAAGAAAAGGAATGCACTAGCTCCCTTGTGCTATTCAGTAGGACTTATATCATGTAGAGAAAAACAGAAATTATTTAGACTCTATTATTCTATATTTTAATGTTCCTATCACTCACTAGTATACTGAAAGATTTTCAAAATGCTACAGTTGGTGATAAAATGACAAAATTTCCCTTCTACATGTAATCAATATTGAAGTTAACGTGCATCATTTAAATGTCTACACTATTATATAAGAAAAACATCATTTCATATTTTGAATTTGTGAATAAACACAACAGTATAAGTTGGATGAAAAGGCCATTTACATCTCTCATTAATAAAATAGTGAGAATTTAAGAAATCTATGTTTATATCTCTGTTTTAATTACATATCAGAAACATCAATTTGTGTTGCCTTCCATTATATAAAGATATTAAAATGAAAAAAATACTAAATTTAAAAACTCTATTAAAGATATATTTCAAATATTCATCACTACTTGGTGTCTACTTGCGCAATCTTATTTTCATAAGGAAAAACTACCATTAATGACAAAAATAGCAATCATTGGAAAGGGATAGAAGAGTTAGTCATGTAATATTCTGAAACTTCAGATACATGGTTTAGGAGCTTTATGTAACAATTGACTTTATAATCGGGAAAACATTTTAAAATCAATGGCAAAAATCTAAAAATGTTTAAAAAGTATAATCATATTTGAAGTCATCTTTCAAATGCTTAATGTACATCTTTTTGTTGAAATAGCATCAGCAAAACCAACAATTTAACATTTCTTGACAACTCTACATTTGCTAAACACTTCTTATATTGGCATTTAAACTTCACAACAATCTTAGAAGGTTATTTCTATTTAACTGAAGCTTAGAGGGGTTAAGGAGCATGAATAAATTTAAGGAAACAAAGATTTAGTAAAGTCTCAGAAGAGTCTAGATTGGAATCTCATGTAACACCAACATTTTATAGCTCAATTGTTCTGGGGGTTTCTTCATGGCTTCAGTTTCTTTATCTGCAAAAATGTATAGTTACATTAAAATTGCATCATGCACGTAAAGTTCTTACTACGGAATTTCTCAAAAGGCAATTGTTCAATGCACTCTTGCTCTCCTCCATCAGTCTTGGAGCAAGTTCACAACCTCTGATATGTCTCCTCAGAAAGTATTACACTCTGCTTAGTAGTGAGTACAACAGGAGTTATAGTTACAGGAATTTGCTGTAGTGAACACAGAAACTACAAATCTGCATGTGAATCCTCGCTCAACCCTAATTGTGGAAGAGGGATGAGGAGAAGAACATAAAACATTAAAATCAAAGTGGAATGGAAGAATTCCATCCCAAAACCAAATAGCACTGATTCTCAAGAGCATTTGAAAAAATGCATTATGCCTGGAAGAAAAATGGGTGAAGATTCATTTACCTGTCTAAGATAGCAATAAAGAACCACGTCTAGCTAATGGGATATGTTCAAGAATATCTAATGTTTCCCCCTTAATTTACATATATCATCAACAAATACTTATGTGATTTTTATGTTTTTATGTTCTCCATTTGGCAGTTTGTAATAATATGCAATCTGCTAAGAATTGAATAGAATAAGAGAAACAGCTGATATAAACTTTAAAGACCTTCAGAAAAGACTGCTTCATGTATGATCGCTGAAAATAAGTAGAGAATGTTAACAGACAAATTGCTTTTATATTGCTTTACTTTGGCACTGAAATTTTTTTTAAACACTTACATCAATATCCATTCAGGAATATATCAATGAATGAGAAATTTTAAGGCCAAATTATAAATCCACATAAAATCATACCTACAAATTATCAAAATACCCTGGTCTAATTGGGAAAGACTTTAGGGTGGTTGACTGTTTAAGCCTCAGTTTTGACATTAAAAGGATTCATGGCCTTCCCAGGTAATTTAATCATTACTGGAGCTCAGTTTTCATTAGTATAATGAAGGGATTTGAATAAATTCTAATCCCAACAAGGCAAATTGTATAGTTAAAAGTCATGAATGAACTGAAAAATAATTTTAATAACTGGCATATCACACAGACCAAAGCCAATTGTATATTGCATGTGATATTTTAATCCACACTTATAAAATACCACAAATACTACACATATAAAATAATCACAGCAAGGAGATTTATTTTAATCCTTCATAATGCCATGTCAACCACTGGGAATTATAAAACAATGAATATGGAACATATTACTTCTGACAAAGAAAAAATTTTCAAATCACTTCAGATACCCTGCTGTTTTTCTGACATTGCAGAAAATTTATATCTGAGGTTTTATCTTTGGTAAATTTTAAATGCCAACCTGTTGCCTCTCTCTGTCTGTTGGTGTTATATGAATCCAATTACCTGCATTCAAAAATTAATAATGTAATTTTGCTTATCTTACAGCATATCATAATGAATTAGTGCAAGCTAAAATGAAATAAAGAGGCCTCAAAAATTGTCCTATTTTAGTATGGCTATATGGAAATATATTTTTTATTCATGATAATTTGGCTACTTTTACCATATTTTCTCATTCCATGCTTTTTCTCTTTCTTGAATAAACGGTTTTCATGCATTTTATTTGTCTTTCCAGAGAGAAGTTTATGTACTTAGGGCAGTAGAAAGAACTTTGGAAGACAGGATATTACATTTTAGAAAAATGCCTAATAAGTTTCTTGCAGTAAACTCATCTACAACAAAAACTATGTGTTTCTATTAACATTTCTAAGCAATTTTAATGATAGTCATGAACATACCAACTAGAAAGTCCTGCATTTGATTTGAAAAGAAACTCTAGGTTTCAATACCATGCTTCCAAAAGTTTATTGTAGTAAAGAAAATAAAATTTATAATGGATGGATTTAGGGAGCAACAGTTGTCATAATAAATAGAAATAATAATTAAATATATACAATATTGAACATATCTTTTCATTGTAAAATGATATAAAGCGAGATTGTTTATTTTCTACTTCTATGAAATGGATTTTCTTTATAATAGATTGTATGTACATTAAAAAGCATTTGAAAACTTAAGTGACTCTATGTAAAATATAGACTATATATATATGTAACTTCTATTCCAAAATGTCACATTAGAACTTTAGGTTGTTTTCTTGGAATCCATTTTTTTCCAGGCATATAGACTGAAAATTTGAAAACATGTGCTTAAAACAACATCTGAATCTGGAGAGAAATTTCTAGTAAGCTAGTAAGCAGTTACATAGTAGATGCTCCCCCCTCCCCAACTAAAAAGGTCATGCTACCCAGAATTTTATTAATTGCATTTAAGTACTATCAATTTACATCTTTAGAAGCCCTTGGTGTGGCAAATTTGTTCACATTTATTTTTGTAACCTAATTATGTTTCTCAGGATTCCTGTTGGTTGTTGAGACTGTTGAGGGAAAATTGCGGTGACAATCTTTGAAAATAGAGTTCTTTTTTAAAAATTCTTTCACTCCCCTTGCCCCAGAGAAACACCATTGTGTTTCTTAAATTTGTAACATTGGCTATGGGATTAAGAAGGCAAGTCAACGCCTTGTGCATTCTATCTAGCAAAAATAGGACTCTAAATTCCCAGACAATGAGACACACCTGAATCCCAATAGCTTATTTTGTCTTTCCCCAAAATTATCACGTGTTTTCTGATGTGAACAGATTTTCTAAAAGTAATGAAATATTATATATGATTAATATGAATGTTACATTACACACTAAATAATATATGGTATATTTTAAGCAGTTTTGATACAAAAGGTCACTGGTATTGATATTTTGCCATAAATCAAAAGAATCACTAGTGGGGGAAATAAAATCTTTGAAATAAAAAGAACCTCATGACCAATGATATACATTTTGATTCACCAGGAATTATGCACTTAATATAATCTCAATAACTATATGGCAAAGAATTGACAGAATTAAAAGGAGACATAAACAAAGTCACTATCTTTTTGGGGGTAAATTAGCTCATGCCTCTCAGTGGATGATAGACATCAAACATCAGTAAAAATTTAGAAAAAAACATAATTAACAAAATGGATTTTTTGGAAGAATTTAGAACTTTGCACAAAACAATGATATATATATATATATATATATATATACCTTCTGTTACTTAGCAATGAAGTGACTACCTAATATGTATAGAAGCCCATACCATGACACTAGGATTTTGAGAAAAGAAAAAGTTCTATTGTGAGGTCAACTAGCAAGGAGGCAGGAAGCAAGTTCGAATCTGTCTCCTCAACCCGAGTGTTAAGGGAGAGGTGGGGAGAATGGCAGAGATTTGGGTTGGCATATTCCAATTGGTAGGTTAAGAATTGTCTATATATGGTAGAAACATGTGAAATATGCCTGTGGACCAGATCTTCCTTGTTGAGGGTCCCCTCACATTTGCTTCTGATGTCTCCTCATCCCCATAATCCTGGTTCCAAGGAAGGTGCTTTTTGTTCCTAGAGTCTCAAGGGTTTTTCAAAGGATGTGTTTCTGCACATGCTCTGGTCTCTAACCTGCAGCTGAGTTTGCCTGTAAACCAAGCTCAGGAAGTATTTTAGTTATGGTAAAGAAAGAAATCCGGGTAAGCAAGTTTTGGCCTGGATCTTGAGTTTTACTTATGACTCCAGGCTATCTCACTTATGGTTTCAGTCCCCCCTTTGAGTTTTTAACACTCCCCAATTCAAGAGGGATTTTGGGTGATCGCTGTTCCGGCTTCTTCGTGCTAATTAGGGGTATTTTGGGGGGCTAGAGGAATGGAATTGTTTGGCAGGAAGTTGGAAGTACTCAGGAGTTCCTTGGCCTGAGATTGTTTGGAAGAGCAGTATATGGTTGGTTACTTGAGGGGAGCATCAAGTAATTAGTTGGAAATGTAACTTGAAAAGGAGTAGTCCAAGAATGCAGAGTAAGAGGCCTTGTAGGATTGTAGGTTGAAAAAGGTTACCTATGCTATCAGGGAACCATGAGAAAAGATAAGTAAAGGATGTGAGGTGGTCCCAAGATGACTTAGAAAGCCCCAAATTTTGTAATGTGGTGGCAATTTCTTGGAGTTTAGTTATAGCATGAATAACTTGTCCAGAATCATTGATATAGAAACAATATTCTTCTCCAAAAAAGGCACAGGAGCCACCTTGGATGGGCAGAATAGCATCTAACACTCTTTAGTTTTGGAGGACCATTTCTGCTAGATGTGATACCTGTTTTTGAAATCCAAGGAGATTAGGTTGAAAACAACTGAATCTATTGTAGACCTGTAATGAGATATTTTTAATGTCTGTTTCTAAGTCTAAGTATCCATAAATAAGAAGGAATAGATGTAGGATGGCATAGCCAATTCCTTGCATTTCTTCAAATGGATTGAGGATGACGCTATACCTCTGTCATTTCAGATAGAAAACTTATTAGAAGGTAAGAGACCCTGAATTCAAGATTAGAGATGAGTTGAGGTTTTTGCAATAATGTTTGTCTGGCTTTAGGGAGAGAAGAAGACAGGTTCTATGCCAAGAGTAAGGGAGAACTATGTATATTTTGTTTACATATGACCAGAAATATCCTAAGCCTTCTAAAGACAAAGAAAGAGGCATAAAAACCTTGGAGTTTGGGTTTGGAGTGTTTATCCACGTTGTCTTGCATGTAACTTGAGTGTTTTTCTCTTGGCATGCTAACAAGTCAAAGAGTTGAGATAATACGCTGGTGCCAGTGTTCTTGTCAGGACTATCTACACTCAGAGTCAGAAGAGCAGTCTCTGGCGAGGGTGAGGTTGTGATATAGGTTTCTACTAACTACATCCTCCTGTTAGGAATTATTAGGAAAGAATACTTTTGATACTACCCAATGCCAAGAATACAAACTAGGGGAATAACTAGTGTTTATAACTTGTGGGAGGGGTCCTTGGGTTTGATGGTAGTAGTTGGAGCTGATATGGGGCAGGGCCATAAAGGGACAAGTTCACTATTAAATTGAAAGATTTGTATGTCAATCATCAATGTTGGGGTAGGGGTAACTTGATAATTCTAGAAGGGTGTTATGAAAAATGGTTTTAGAGTGATTGAATTCCCAGCTCTGGTACTTTAGGGTAAAGTTGTTGAACTTCATAGTGATGTGTCCTAATGTTCAGGTGGAAATTAACAAGCAGATCATGAACTTTAAATGGTAGCAGAAAGGCTGTAAATAATTCCCAGGACATCTAATGAGAAACCAGGGCACTTTCTCCCAGATAACTATCAAGCATTATATTTAAATGGTGCGGTAATAATGGAAGTAAGATAAACTCAGATTAATCAATAATATTTTCAACACATATGACTGCAAAGATTAAGATCCAGATTATATATAGAATCCCTGTAAATCTATAAGAAAACACAATGTTCTCAGAAGTTAAATAGGTAAAAAAAAGCTTAAAAAGGTCTTTACAGAGGAGGAAATATGAATGACCAGTAATTATTTGAAAAGATGCTGAACTACTTCAACAAGCAGGGAAATGCAAATTTAAAAACAATGAGAATATCAATTCATATTCCCAGAGGTAGAAGTTAAATGTCTGATGTTATAAGAATTGACAAGGGAAATGCAGTTCGTATTGGTTGGAGAGTCATTCGGTAAAATTACGTTGGAAAACAGTTGAACAGTTTCTAGGGGTAATAAAGATGTGCATACTGTGAGATCAACCAATTAACTACTACGTATATGTCCTAGAGTAAACTGTGCACAATGCACCATAAGCTATGTACAAGAGTCATATGGCACTCTTTGTGGGAAAGAACAAAATGGCCTTTAAGATTACAATGAAAAAACAATGAGATATTTGCATAATGGAATGCTGCAAAGAACATGAATGCATCAATATGGATGAAGTTCAAAAAACCTAGAAAGCCAAAAATTCAAGCACACATGTAGTATGATACCATTTATGTAAATGCCAGAAACATGCATATTAAAATTGAACTTTTCAGCTTTTCACAAAGATGGCGTCAAAAATGAAGGGAGCCCCTGTCCCTCCCAAAACCATATCCAAAGCAAAGTCTTTGAAGGTAAAGAAGTCATACACAACACCAAAAAAAAAAAAGAGAGAGCCATGCATCACCCACCTTCCAGCAGTCCATGATGCTGCATCTCTGAAGACAGTCCAAATACCTTTAAAAGAGGCCCTAGGAGAAGAAACTTGACCACTGTGCCATTGTGAAATTCCCCTGAACACTGAGGTAGCCATGAGATGATGGAAGACAACAACACACTTGTGTTCACTGTGGATATCAAGGCCAAAAAGTTTCTGATCAAACAGGCTGAGACGAAGCTCTGTGACATTGACATGGCCAAGGTCAACACCATGATCAGGCCTGATGGAGAGAAGAAGGCATATTTTCAACTGGCTTCTGAATATGATGGCTTGGATATTGTCAACAAAATTGGGATCGTCTAAACTGAGCCCAACTGGGTAATTCTAAACATAATTTTTTTTTTTTTTTTTTTTTTTTACCAGAAAGAAGGTGCAATTTTCAGGGATTCATGGGTATATTATGACATTTTACTGAAAAAGAGTGAAGAATTAAAAACAAAATTGAGGATAGAATTTTATTGGGGGTTAGAATAGGAGATTGTGCGCAGGGAAAGTCCATAGGAGAGTCCATAAAGACTGGAAAATTCTGTATTTAAACTAGATGGGTAGAGGCATATGACATATTAATTTTATGTTACATATTTGTTACATATATTTGTTTCATTTATGATATAGATCATCTTAAATTGTACAACTTGTGAAAAATTCTGGTAAATTATTTAAAAATATATATTTAAAATACGAAAATACAATAATAAAAACTTCCAGAAGGAATAAACATATTTGTCCTTTCAAAAAAAGCAATAGCATTACAAGATTATTGACAAAAGAACAAAACTTTGACTGATGTCAGACATGTCTAATGGAATCCAAAATGTCAAGAATCAATTCAACCAAAATAGAACCTAACTCTAAAATCAGCCAAGGTAGCATAGCTCTGATAGTGAATAAAAGTATTTTCAGAAAACGAAGCCCTCAAAATCTACCACTACACAGACTTTCTAAGAATAAATTACTATGAAATCTATTCAGGAAATCATTGAGGAATAATAAAATATTTGATGATAAATAGTGAAGAGAAAGAAAGTCAGTAAAATGTATAGTTAACTTAAAATGATTAATAACTGGAAAAAATCAACAAAATAAAACTGAACCTCTGATTTTATTTATATG
This sequence comes from Tolypeutes matacus, assembly GCA_026826555.1. NCBI lineage: Eukaryota > Metazoa > Chordata > Mammalia > Cingulata > Chlamyphoridae > Tolypeutes > Tolypeutes matacus. The sequence goes on along the minus strand of JAKSZT010035887.1, from coordinate 1,968,358 downwards.
CTATGCTTCTTTAACACTGGACAACCTTTGTTTAGTCTTCAAATATAAGGTTTTGTTTTTAATTTTGTTTGATTTTCTCTGGGAAAAAAGCAAAGTTTAAGAAGACCTAGACTCTTACCCTTAATACATGGACTTACCTTCACTGCTTTTCAATTTTATAATCTTTAGGTATTTTGTTGGCTTAAGATCCTTTGATTTGCAGTTAACATACACTAGTGGTAGTTTTAAAGGTTTCCTGATAGTTCCTATTTAGATATCATACAAACCAATTTCTAAGTTGTAGTTATGTGAGAGAGAGTATGGTGTAACTGCAAGGCAGAACTGGTTGCAGTTAGAGTTCCACCATCTGGCTACAGTTTTACCTAGAGAGACGATTTTTGACCTGGCTTCCATGGCACTGCCGAGTAACTTGCTTTACTTCCTGTCCTCTTGCAGTAATCACAAATTGGCAAAGTCCAGGGTCTGAGTTCTTTCAAGACCCCCTACCTTCTTTCATGTAGTTTCCATTGAGTGGATTAAAAACCAAAGTTTGTAAACAGCAAAAATCTAGATTCAGGAGAGAGCTAGGCAGCGCCATTTTAGACTATGGCATAAAATGTCTTTTTTCAACGACAATTTTGCCAGTCTTTAATTGATGATAATAGGAGGTTGGTTTGTTCAAATTAAAAACACATATGCATTTACACGTATACATAAACACACCCAGCAATTCTTAGGTGTGCCATACATTCATCACAATCTAAGGTAGAGAAAGGATATGTGAAAACCACCCTGCACCCTTAAGCTAGAGATGTTGTAGCTAAGCTCCAACAATATACCCAAGCTTTTTAATATTTTGTACCTAAACGTCATGTGGAAATGCCAAGGACTCTGTTGACTAAGATTGGTACAGTTTTTATCACCCACTCTCCTTGTCTGGCTTTAGTATACACAGAGAGATTATTAACATAGTTTCTCTGTTGTCTTCAGGCTCAGGGTCACAACTGGGTTTAGAGAGAAGAGCTTTATAAAAAATCTAGAGGAAGAATAAATTGTGAGGAATAGCATAAAATATACTTTTCATTGGAACTCTGCAGGCTTGATGAATGTGTCAATTGGTACTGAATTATATTGTAGTATATCTGTTGTTATTATTGAACATTTGCTAATATATTTTTATATCTTATGAGATTAATGTTGCTGTTATGCAGCTCTAGAGATGAAGAACAAACAATCATTCCCCTGGAAAATGACCCAAAATATAGCTGTTGCAGAAGGAAACTAGTGGGTAAAATGATACAAAGCCTACAGGTTACACAGTTTATCTTCGAGGTAGAAAGATGGAAGCTTCTCTATCTGCCTTCCATCATTGCCAGGTTCTCTACATTTTTTTTTTTTTTTTTTTCAGAAAATGCTTACTAAAAATAATTAAAACTGATACCTGTTTTCCATGATCTATGTGTACAATGCTTACTGGTCGGGATCCTGTAGAAGAGGAAGGGTTAGTGGTAACTCTGAGAAACGTGCTCTAGAAAATTTTCTCCATCCCTTCTCTGGGCATGACACCTCCATGACTGCTAACTACCCCCACAAAGAAATCTACTCGGCCGAGAATAACAACTTTCTCTGCTGGCGGCCTGTGTTGTATCGCTCCTGCTCTATCCAACCTTGAGAAGATGGCATGGTACTCTGTATATCCAAATAATGAATCTTAGTTCCCCATGGGTCTCAACATGGATGCAGACAGCATTTCAAACTCATCTTCTGGATTCTGGGCTACTCCTTTGACACTGATCCTGATTTTGAATTTTCCAGAATTGCTTTTCTACCTTACTGATTTGGTGATGCTGCCAGGAATTGCTTCTGCCACTATTACTGGAGAAATAGAAAGGACAGTTGGTACTACTAATTTCTATCTTGACATATGTGCCCAGGAACATCTCACAACCCCCCACCCCTCCACTAGAATTGTCTATGAATTTATAATTTCATAAAACCTGGACACTGGTAGGGAAGAAAATGTCCCCTTTCTGTGTTCCAAATATTTGTCTCATTTTCTTTCCTATTGTCCAGAATGACTAAGAGCAGGAACATCCATTCTCTTCAGATAAAAATCCTTTATACACAATGTTCTAGTTCAGCTGTTATTTACAAGATTCTGATGGGACAAAATGAGCATATTTCTCATGTGCAAATTTTATCATTTCTATGTACTTGAATCTTTAGATCAATTAAAATGTTTCCTTCAGAGCCATATTCAGAATGTCCAATCTCATTTTTGTCAGGTATATTTTAAAACAGACATACATACACATTGGCTTAGGTCAATAAAAAGGGGAAACTTTATTGGAAAGATTTAGGAACATCTCTCAGAACCCAAAGAAAGAAATGTCACTTGAATCCATGATACTCTGGAACCAGGAGAGAATATTGGAAATTGGGGCCATGCTTCAATCTAGAGCAACAAAAACTCTCACATCTGCATTTTTCTGAGCACATTCTTTTTTTTCTCTCTTTTTTGGAGTAGTTTGGTCTGTTTCTAAGTGCATGCTAAAATGACAAAGAGTCCCTAGCCCTGCTTTTAAATAACTTTGCCATTCAAGTTCCAACATAGAAATCTGAGTCTGAATCCCAATTCTAAATTCCCAGAAGATAGAATTTAGTTCCACAAAGTAAAGAAATTATACTGGTGGTTGGGAGGGGAGAGAAAGAGAGAAAAAGAAAGAATGAGAAAGAGAGTAGGTAGTTGTTACTCTTCTTTCAGTGCTCAACATGGAAACGTATTTTAGGATATTGTCACATTTATAAGAATGCAGTATAGGAATGCAAAGGAAATGATTGGCTGAAAAATATTAGTATCTTCAATCCACAGTGTGATATTATATTAGTATTCATCTATATCATTTTCTATTCCATTTAAAGTTTTAAAATTTGACATTTGTAACTTAAAGTTTACCTTGATTTTGTTTTGGTAGAAGAAATCAGGAAAGGATTTAAAATATACAGCGGTTAAAATCAAGGAGGTATCTGATGAGAGTAGAGAAACAGCATTAGCAACAGTAACAAAAAAAAAAAAAAACAATGACAAAAATGATAATATTTTTTATTGCTTTCTCAAAACCAGACACTGTTCTAAATCTTTTATATCAGTGTTTTAATTGAATCTTAATAGTAACCCAATGAGGATTCTGAAGTACAGAGCATTATGTTCAATTTAAATAGAGCTAATTTTTTTAAATGCCATATTCAAAATCTGTTTTTTACCAGGACTTATTCTGCTTTTCACAAAACGAATTTGAACTATGTCATTTACTAAATAAATAATCCATTAAAATCACTGAAATTGGGAGAACTTTTTAAAAAATAGGTGTGGCAGTTTGATGTAATTATGAATTCCAAAAATATAATTGGATCATGCTTGTAAACTGATCTGTTAATCTGGGCATGATTAGGTTAGGATTAGGGCATTGAGCCCCACCCTTTGGTGGGTGGGGAATCGAATATAAAAGGCAAGGCAAAGGACAGTTGAAGCAGTCTTTTGAGAAGCAGTTTTGATGTTGGAAAGAAGGCCCCAGGGGAAGAGAAGCAAGCCATTCACCTAATCGTCTACAGCTGAACTTGTGGAGGAAACAGGAGCTAAGCCCGGAGAGAAATGCAGCCCCGGGAAGAAAGGAAACCCAGAAGCCTGAACCCTGGCAAACGCCGGCAGCTCTCTTGCTCTAACACGTGTCAATGGACTGTGGTGAGAGAAGAAACTTAACACTTTATGGCCTGGTATCTGTGGACTTCTACCCCAAATAAATACCCTTTATAAAGACCAACCCATTTTTGGTATTTCACATTAGCACCCCTCTGGCTAACTAATACAATAGGTAAATGACTAGAAGAATAAAGATAGAGTTGATTAGTAGAGGAACATGTTCAAGGCAGAACTTAAATCATAGGTATTCATTCTTTGGCCAAAAACCCAAATCTGCAAAACACTTTGTTCAAATTGTGTCTTGTATGTGACGCTATGTTCTTTTATGAAAGAAATTTAGCTAAAGTCATGGATTGAGTTTTTATACTAGAGGCAATAAACTATGCCTGCTGGAAGAAAATGGTGTGATTCCCGAGAAGAAAGTATTCACCAGCCTTCACCAAGTTTCCAAAACAGTTTAAAGACAACATAAGATAATTCAGAGCCCTGGAATTATTGAACAGATCTATGCAGCAATGAGTAAAGACAAAGAGCAAAGATGCAAACAGTCGATGCTGGATCCATTAATTATATCATGCCATATAAAGTTTGCTGCCAGATCTGTGGATACTGGAACCATGTGAATATTGTTTCTAGGAGCATAAAAAATAAATCAGCTCTTAGTTAATCAGAAAGTGATAGAGAATCAGAGTAAATTTGTCTCCAAAGAGGTCATGTAAGATGCAAAGATAAAAGAAGGGCTATCTGCCAGTGATCCAGAATGTCCGCTAATGCCTTCCGTATAAGGATTTCCCTGGTAGCCATGTGATGAGGGATTGGTAGTCAGCACCAGCCCTACTCATGCATATGTGTGTCCTCACACCCCTGCATGCAGCTAACTGAATATTTCCTTTTTCTACTCATCCTTTTTGCACCACGAGGAAAACAGGGAACTTTTTCTTTATCTTTTTCTTTTGTTAAGTCAAAAGTAGTTTTTGTGTGTTTTTGTTTTGTTTTGTTTTGTTTGAGTTTCTGCACAACTTTGATAAGTGTAGCTTTTCCAAGTACTAGGGGACATGAAATAATGATTTTTTTTTTCCCAAAAAAGTGCTTTCTGTCTGGCATTATCACCTAAATTTGATGGCTAAGTCACTTCTTATTTCAGCTTTGGTACTTCAGGTTAAGAGAAATAAAGCTGTTTCTACAGAATAGGTGACAGATTCATTCTGGGATGGTACTTGAAACCTGATGAAACCACATGAGTGAGAGTGGGGTCCAAGTGAAGTTAATCAATTTGAAAAATGGAGTAAGGATGGCTAAGAGGATAAACCACTATTAATACAATTCTAAGTAGGGCTCAATTTTCCAGAGATCACAAAAGTGTAAAATGGTTGGTCTGTGGGTTTACACTAAAGTTTCTTGAAGTTTCCTCCTGAAGTGTACAGAAAAGTTTGTCTCCAGAGAAGGAAGTTTCAAGCTAAGGTCCATAAATACCCCAAGTTTTGTAGCTATTTACATTTTTTAATCAAAATTTGGGCTTTTTGAAAAAAAAGTCCATGGAATATATTAAAGCAATTCTAAAAAAAAGACATAACCTCTTTGAAAAATACATCTTTCTCACATCACGAAGAACTCATTTGCTAAAATCTGAATCAATCTCATTACAAATGAGATGGTGCCTGTAATAACTGTTTTAAGATTCAGAATTGCTTAAAATCTCACTAATAATGGGGAAAATATGTATAGTGCCTGATCTGTGGTTATATGGAAAGTCACTTTAGAAGTTCTATCATAATCTGTTAGGTTTACAGTAAATACACCAGGTGGAAGAATTCTGTTTTTAGAACATCATTTGACAGAGTATTTGGATAGACTTAATTTCTAAAGTGGCATAGCTTCCATCTCAAAACTCTAGAAGTTAGAATTTCCTTTATGACTTTTTTTTCATAGCTTCTCTTTGTTAAAATGATTCCAATAGAACTCCTTCCCTCAAATAAATCTGTAGCCTAACACATGATAAAATATAACCACCTGTGTAAAATATAATACGTCATGAATATAAATTCTTATTGTAGGAAAGAATCAGTTGGGGATGCCTAAAGATTAGGTACCTTAGTTTTCTTATTAGGCTGGAATATTTGGGGGGAAAATCTACTCAAGGGGTTGAATCTATTCAATAATTAATATTAGAGACCTTAGAAAGTCATCATACATGCTGTTCTGAGTTAGTTAAGTTGGATTTTACATCTGGATCCAGGTGGAGGTCAGGTGTAACAATGGGAAACCGAGGCCATAATGCATGAGAAAAGATTAGTTTGTTACTCACAGGTCCCAGAGAGGTGGGGGTGGGCCATGAGAGGTCCACGGGAAGTGCCATAGGCTCAGGTTCCAGTGGCTCAATCAGCAGGTGGGGAGTAAACAAACAGAGCGAGAGGAACCTGCCTCTTGAGCTTGTGCCTTTGTTGTCATCCAGGGATGGAAGTTAGTAGACTTCCTGAGGGAGCCAAGGATTGGTTAGTCTAAAGCAATCGCAGGAATAGGAAGAGACTTGGCGTCCAGGGAAGTGGGGATGGTCAGTTTATCATGTGGGGCCAGCTGTGGGTTTTGGGTGAGGTGGGTGGGTGGTCGCTGCTGAGGCGGGTTTGGGCTTTGGGGGAATTTCTGCCCCAAGGCTGGAAAGCTGCTTATAGGGCACAGATCAGTGTGAGGCATGTAATTTAGCCAAAAGTATGATGGATGCCCGGGCAACCTCCACAAAATTATCTGATAGTTATAACACACACTTTTTTGTTGTTGTTTTGCTTTGCATCTCCTCGGTGATTGCATGAAAAAGGAAATGGTAACCATCATCATCATGTTTGTAATAATAAAACATGGGCATGCTGGTGGGCATAGAGAGAGGATAAGTGAGTGGCACTAGGCAATGGTATAGTTTGGCCTTTATATAAAAGAAGTTAAAACACAAACACACCATGCGTATAGGCAATGTATTTTTGTTGATTAGAGAAAAAGAACTTTATTGATAAGATTAAAAGTCATGCAATATATTTGACAAATTAAAAATAGATCCAGAATAGTGGAATACTTGCAACAATTATAACATGAATCATCTCTAAAATGTTTCCCTGGGCTGTTCCTAAGCATCTCTATTTGAGTAAACCAAGTGTTACGCATCACTCTACTTTCCTGAGTAGCTCCTTTTCTTGTTTGTCTAGCTTTGCCTTTTAGAAGATATCTTCTTTACATTCAGTTATATGCTTTGCCTATAAAGCTTGTACCTTTGTGTATCATTTTGCCTTCAAAATACCACTATCAATAAAAAATAAATAAATAAATACCACTATCTTTATTTCTTAAAAAATATGTGAAGAAGAAAAACAAAACAAAACAAAAAAATACGTGAAACCAAACAGAATGGAAACTAATCTCAGTAGCTGCTACCCAGTTGAGCTCAGATATGGAGATCTCACACACACACACACACAATTGTGAAGAACTAAAATAAAGCTCATATATTCCTAGGCAGAAAGAATGCCCTAAAATTGTGGGAAAACAGCATTCAGCCCCATAGTCTGGGAAATGGCTGCAGGAGAGCTTTTCTCTCCAGCACACTGCCATGGGAAGATCATTGCCTGCTGATCCTTCTGCACAGAGAAGTGGCATCATGGTGACACCCACCAGAGTTGTCATGAGATGCAGGGAACAATTAAAGCAGGCTGATTCCTCTTTCCCTATCCTGTAATAGCCAAGGACTATAACTAACTACAGATAGCTGTCAATGGAAGTGGCTCCCTGAGGCTCAAAATCACCTAAGAAGAGGACAGCAGGTGAGGATGGTCAAGGTTGTGACCACATGGAAATCCTCCCATCAGCCAGGACCCATACTTTGGACTGCTTGTGGATAAAGTGTTTCAAGCCAGGAAGCTTTTGGCTTACTCTTATTCATCTCATTTACTTATTTTCTTTAGTATTTTACAACACTTTTTGTTCAAGCCAGTTATCCCATCCTTGGTTCTAAATTTTAAGCTATTTACTGTTTCAAAGGGCAATTTTCTTCTAGTATAGGGTTTTCATTTTGTTTAAATTCTTTGTTACCACTGTCAGTTCTCTGTTAATTTCAGATAGCTGTTTTAGCTTCTCACCAGTCGTTCTTTATATAAAAGGGTCAAAAAGAAAATTAAAGCTGTTTGCCACTTGATTCAGTTAAATGAGAAGGGAAGGAAATTTCCTCTTGGGAAGAGAAAGTTTCTTTGTCTTAGGTAAAGTACATTAATGGTGTAATGGGATAGTTGAGTGTGAAAGATGAGGCCCCTTTGGTATAGCCCAGACAGAAGAAGCTTAAATTGGAAAAAGTCAATTTCTCTATAAAATACATAAACTTGGATGTTTTTTTTCTTTTTCGTGGAGGGAGGAAGGGAGGGCAGCTGGTAGTTGGTGCTGGAGAAATTTATTTTAAGAGGAAAATTTAAGTTAGCATTAAAGATCATAAGAAAGTCAAGGAGAAATTCCCATTGATGTGTAATAGACATCTAATTTTAGGACAATGATGTTTAGGATGTAATTTAAAGTTTCTTCTTGCTACACTCCATTGTTATCATCTGTTGCCCATACTACCAATAAAAATGATCTGCACCATCATTCTTGTTTTAATGATGCTTAAGGGGAGAATAAAAGAAAGGGTAGTCAAAGGATAATAGTAAAGAGGATGGGGAACAGAATTTCAAATTTTCAGGATGTCAGGTGGGCAATATTTGTGAAACTAACTTAAAAATGAGCCAACCATTAGAATACATTGTATTAACACTGAATCCTCAAAACAATCCAATATTAAGAAGTTGGAAAATCTCCAATCTCATTGGATAATAGCCAAAATTTTCTTACTTAGACATAAAATGAGGGACATCTAGAGCATGCTGAAGATTTAGAAACATGTGGAATAGATTTATTTTGAAAAAAATTCTCTAATTTTCAAAAAATAGAGGTAAGTTCATGTGTTGCCTCTAATTTGCTTTACTAATGAATTGATCTGTAAAAGTATGTTTAGTAGACTCTGCTTATCTCCTCAGAAACTTCTTTTTCATCTCATTTCCCCCAATTTGTGCTCAAAAGTAAGCAAGTTTATTCATATCATCTATTTTCCTAAACCTAGCGTATTTGAATCCCATTTATCTTCCTAGGTATAGCTGATAAGACTATCTTAGAATTTATGCAGGAGGAATGCATAAAATGAGTTAACTTTGTCTCTGGTCTGATTCTATTCCAGAACTATTATGAAGATGTGCTGGAGCTTCTACCACATTGGAGGAATGCAACATGCCATAGGGTTGGTGATTGCTTACCAGCTCTGATTTTGAATTGAACACGTTAGATACAATGGTGAGAACACCAATTAAAAAAAAACAAAAACCTACTCTCCGTTGGTATTGTGCATTAGTATGCCCCTGTGTGTTATGACCTAACTCACAACCACCTACATCTGGTTGTCTGTTGCTTTTGTTTTCCAAAGTATTGAAAACAGTCTTAGTTAGAATCCCTTACTTTGCTTATGGTCCTCACTTGACTTTGCCTTCAGCTCTTGCTCCTTGAGGAGGGGGAGCAGAGGGATCCTGCTCTCCTTTACAACATAATTCCTTTATCATGGCTGTTAGGTGCTGTCTTCATGAAGTCTGGTCAGACAAAATGCTCACCACACCCACGCTTTCCTCAAACGTTGCCCTTAGGCATTTGATTTTATTCCATAATTTCAACACTTTTTTTTTTCTTTTATGTTTGCTACTTTTGTAATTGTCAATGGTTCTTGTATAGATATGAAACTGCAGTTACCCTGGGCTATTTCACAGTATTCCCCTGAATTTTCCCTTCACAGTGCTAATTTCTACCTGGAAACACTCAAAATCACACAAGCGCTAGAATTCAGCTCCCTAATTCCCAGTTTTCCCCACTATATCACTTTTCCCTTTGACAGTATGAAATTCACAAATAAATTTTGTGTATATGTAGTCCTTTTGAGCTAGCTCAAAATTACCTACAGGAAATGCAAATATATGTCAAGGAAAAAAAAAAAAAAAAACCAAAACCCCAAATCAATCCAACTGATATCAGGTCATTTCAACTCCCTTTAATGGATCACTTTTGACGTATTTTTCAGCCTTTCTGCCATTACTCCAAGTTTCTTCTTCAATTCAACAAAATGTGCTAACATTCTCCTTGTTCCAGTTTGTTTTAAACTTCCCTTCCTTTGGTATCACATTTTCCTTCATTGTATCTGTCAAACATTTTACATACCCCCAAATGTGCCTAACTGGGCAGCTACCTACAAAGCCAGTTTCCAATCTGTCTTCTCCAAGCTGTGCCTAAGACCCCAGGTGTGCACCTAATAGAGAAATCTGGACCTCTCCTTAGCTTCATGAGCAGAAGCCAGGGTAGATGTGAAGGTTCTTCCAAAGGACCAGCGTTTAAACACGCCATCACTTCCTGCAATCAGGGCCAGCGCAGCTGCATAAGGCTCAGTGCCCAGAAGGCCCTGCACTTGGGGTTTAAAGTTCAGTATTTTGAAATTCTTACTAATTGTCTTAGTCAGGGTTCTGTACGGAAACAGAACCAAGAGGAGATATCCGTAAATAGTATGAAATTTTATAAAATTGTCTTACATGACCATGGAGATGCATAAGTCCATGTTCCACAGGACAGGCTGCAAACCAGGGACTCCGATGAAGGTCCTTGATGAGTTCCCCCAGGAGACACTGGCTGTCTCAAGTAGAGATGGGAATTCTCTCTATAAATGCTGAAATGGCTTTTCCTTTTAAGGCCTTCAACTGATTGGAGACTTCACTCGTTGCTGACAGCAATCTGCTTAGTTGATTATAGATGTAACAAGCCATCTACACAATCAACTCACTGATGATTAAAGTCCATGAAATGCCCTTGTATTACAATTAGCCCAGTGCTTGCTTGATCAAACAACTGGACATCATTAATTGGCTGAGTTGACACATTAGCCTAACCATCACACTAATCTTATCCTTTAATTTGTGTTTTGTAAATGAAGTCCTATGAGATGATGAAGTACATGTCAAAGGGTTGGAGGGGAATGGTCAGGATCCCACAAGGGCCTTGACCCACCTGGGGCCCTGTCCAGGGAAGGGAGTCAGCCATACCAGACCCAAGTTGGTACATTTCACAGATGACCACTGCTGATCCAGATAGTTTGTGTATCTTTTGGGGGTCATCTGGCTGCCATGAGTTAGAGCATTAGACTCATAGAAAAAAGTGACTGACTTACTGTCCGCCTGCATTTTCCTTTTTCACTGGGCCCTACAAATCATGTAGCTGGCATGCCTCCAATGAATCCTCCAGCAAAGATCCATTCTATCTCAATTCGAAGTAGTGGGAAAGGAACTCCTATTAACTTCAAATTAAACAAGAGAAACAAAGAGAGGGAAAGGCACTTCATAGCCATTGATTATATTTTTGAATGATGTTTCAGTTTCCTTGGGCTACCATAGCAGAGTACCACAAACTAGGTGGCTTAAAACAACAGAAATTTATTGTCTCACAGTTGTGGAGGCCAGGAGTCTGAGATCAAGGTATTAACAGGGCCGTGCACCCTCTGACCCTGCAGGAAAGAATTCTTCTTTGCCTCCACCCAGCTTCTGGTGTTTTGCTGACAATCTTTGGGCCTCCAGGTCTGCCTCAGGGGGCACATGGTGGTCTCCCCTCTGTCTGTCTATATTGAATTCTCCCCCTCTTATAAGGACACCAGTCATATTGGACTCAGGCTCACTCTAATCCAGTTTGACCTCATCTTAAATAAGAGCATCTTAGTTAAATGAACTGTGGTCTATGCTTGGTGGCAAGGCCCCAGGATATGTATATCCATTGCGGGTGATGTGCCACACTGATGAAGGATGTTTGTGTGGGATGTTGTGGGAGGTGTGGGAGGTGGGGAACAGGGGAATCCCTGTAATTTCTGTGTAATATTTAGGAATCTAAACACCTTTAAAAAAAATATATATATATATATATATATACATATATATATATATAAATAACATTTATGTAAGCAAATGCACATATATGCATATATATTTATATATCACTTTACAAATATGGGTATGTATTGTGAAAATTTTGATTTTTACCCACAATAAAAAAAATTAAAATTAAAATTAAAAATTAAAAAAAAAGGCTTGAAAAAATAAAACAACAAACAAACAACAACAAAAAGAAACAGAAATTTAGCACCAGGCAATCAAAAATAGACACCTTTGGCTTTCCACCAAAAGCAGCCCAAATAAGAAAATTACAGCTTAAATGCCCAATCAAAATCATTTCTTTGCTTGCTTCTGTGTTTGCTCTAAGCTTCCCCTTTGTACTCCCTCAGCAGCAGACCTCTTTACCACTTTAGATTTGGTGCTGCCCAGTTCACAAATTGTTTGTTGCCAATATAAACTTTAATACAATTTTAAATTGCCTCCATTTATCTTTTACAGAAAAAAAAAAAAAAAAAAAGAGCATCTTCAAAGCCCTTATTTTCAAATAAGTTCTCATTCACGGGACCGGGGTGAGGACTTGAACGTGTCTTTGGAGGGGACATAATTCAACCTATAAGAGAAAGTTTCAAGAAATACTGTTTTTGCATTAAATTGTTTTAATATAGTTCCAAAGGCAAGATTCATACATAATGACTAATTAGAAAGCACATGTAAATCTAACCTGAGAAAGAGTAAATGGTAGAATGTTCTACATTTCAAAGTTTTTAAAGGGACATTTCAGTAAAATGTGGTATATAGAACATGTATCCAAATCCTGAATCTGCCACTTGTACAGTTAAGTGGTATTACCACTTTCTTCTTTATTTGTTTAAACCCCCCAAAAAGTGCCTGAAATAAAATAGATGCTCAGTAAGTCCTAATTACTTTCTCTCTCTAAAACAATTATCTTCTATGATTAACTGGGAAAACACTTGAGCTGCTAATTGGCTCCTAAATTATATCCCAGAGGGCATGGCCTAAAAATCAGAACACTGACACAAAAAGAACAAAATTAATCTTCATAATTAAGTGAGAAATTTAGTTTCCTGAAGGACCCAAGGAAAGGGTAAATGAGGACTTGGAAGGAAAAAAGGGAAAAAGCAGAAGAAGAATGAAATTGCTACTTTGCATGTGTTATTGGTTAGTGCGAATTGACAAAAAGACTTTTTAAGAGCATGACGGAATTCTCTGTTATGTATTAATGGCTTACACTACCCCTCAACAAAATAACCCCAATGTTCAGTGAAAGCCATATCTACCCACAGCCTTGGGCAGGAATTTTGTGGGGAGTGATGGAATCAAGGGGAAGCTATTGAAGTGCACAAGGGCGGGAACCTGTGATAATTCATGAGGTTATTATTCATCAACGTAGTTAATTCACCGTGAGTCAAAACTCAGCCTAAATACGTGAGCTTCCTGAATCTGCTTCACTGGGGAGACTGGGGTAGTAATGAGCTACAGCCAAAAACAACAGCAAACAGCATTGACTGGGTATCAGTATTATATATGACACCAATCTACTCTACAAGACAGATGCTAGTCAAAGTGAAATAAGGAATCCGAAGCACAGAGAGGTGATTTGCCCACTTATCACACAGATTTCAAGTGGCACGGCCTGGATTTGAAACCTGGCTCGCTATTTCCAAAGCCTTTGATCTTAACCTCTACATGGCACCATCTCTCTGCAATAATTCTTGGTTTCCTAATATAGATGCATGTGATTTCAATCTCATTTCAATTTGTTCCAAATAACATCTGAGTTATACTCAATAGATTTTTTTCTCTTTTCTTCTCTACTGCTATGGGGAATACGAAGCCAGCAGTGCATACCCATAGCAGTGTATTTTCCCCCCTAGGTGAGCCTGATATTCTGTCTTTTGAGGCGGAACAGGAGTGATACTAAATATTCAGAATTGGTCAATGAGATAATTTCCAATTAGGTATTTATTTTACCTTCTATACAGCTTAGATTCTTCACCATTTCTCACAGTGTGCTGTGAGAAAACGGTAGAAGTATCTAGATTAGATTTTCCAGTTACTATTGCATGGCTGAGCTGCTGAGTACCTCCTTGGCACCAGGTTTTTATTTGATAGATGACATTAAACAGGCAAAAAAAAACAAAACAAAGGGAGGCAGACCTGGCAATCATGTCTGGTTTGCGTTTCATTCATGAATTTGAGTTAGTCTTCAGTGGTGTCCACAGTTAAAACAATGCATGCCTATTGTTACTATTGAATGGTTTGTTCAGAAATTAATTCCACCTACATTGGAGCTAATGGATCTATATTCTTAGCCAAAAAATGGGATGACAGGGTCATGCAAGGTGTAGGGAAGTGCATCGAATGACTTATTTACATATTTTTGAATAAAGATAAAAAAACGATTTTCATAGTAGACGTGTGCTAAAAAGATCTGAATTTTATTAACCAACTATTATGTGTCACTCTATTTCTCTGCTTAATTTTTCGTAATATATTTTGATGATCTATTCTTATAAAGTACACTGCATCATTCTGCTCTTCATTCTCCCCGCTTTGGTCCCATTCACATTTTCTATTCACCTTTCATCTTCACCTTACACTTGGCTTTATGTTTCCATTAAAAAAAAAAAAAAAAGATTGTTAATTATCGAATCACCCCCTTCCTCCCTGTCTACTAAGATTCAGACTGCCCTAAAGAGCACTCAATTGAGCTTTCTTCTCCAGGCTGGAAGTTCAATGAGGTTTGGAGAGAGGCATGAGCAATCTAAAGACTCAAGGGAGTTGTACACTGCTGGACCTTAAGCAAATGACCTAGGGATGGCCTTGTCAGCTTCAGATGAATAGTAATGGTCTTTGCAGTGTAAGAGCATGCCATTTAATCGCATAGGTGTAGCTTCCCCTGGTATCGCAGGAGATGCTGAAGCTGAAGGAAGGCTTCTCTGTGCATTGCTGGGAAAACCAACAATTTCTACTTTTAAATTGAAAAGCTTCTGATTTGCATGTGTGCTACACAGTATTTATATGTGAGCTTCTGGCTTTAACTGTTAGTTCCCTTATGTAGGGAGCACGAGAACGGTCACCACAAATTATAATTGGGATTAGGAGTCGGTAAGGGAACAGGAAATGCTCACCTTATATACATGTGTGTGTCCCCATACTCAAGGATCAGGGTTATATATGGTCTCAAGTTGTTTCCAGATTTGTGAATCACGCTTGAGACCCAAACATGCATTTGCCCATGAAAGGGTTTGAGATTTTATTAAAACACAAAAAGAAATGGTAGCTGTTATTATTGGAAAAAATATGCCAATTTCTTAGAGGAAATTACTCATGAAATGATTGCAAACCCGAAGGATATAAAAACAATTTTAAAAGAACTGAGATTGGAAGATTGCTCTGGATATCAGTTTTCCAAGTATATCAACAGAGTACTAGAGTGTATTCTCCCATACTATTAGAATGAAAACAAAATAAAGGAAGATTGAAGATCATTAAACTGAAAGTGGAGAGAGATTTCCTTAAGAGAAATGAGATATTAAGAAGTAGATTAGATACATATGAATGGAAAATAAGATATTGATGGCCAGGAGACAAATGTAAAAGGAAAATGTAGATATAGGCACATCTAACTATTTTTAAAGAGGATTTTAGACAATTTGTATTAATTATTAAAGTGGCCCAAGAATAAAAACATAGCACATCATTAGGGCAGGTCTCATTTGACACAAACATGCGGTTTAAAGGGGAAATAGAAATTAAGAGGTTTGATTGCACCAGATTTTTTTTTTCACTTTACAGGAGACAATTTTCACATGTGAGTAATTTTTCTATCAGTTAGTTTAAATCATGTACCATAGTCAATGTCAAAAACTTCAATAATTTCAAAGAAATTTAGTTTAAGTACAAAGGCCATGGAAAGTTGCCGCTCAGACTGACATTCTGATTATGATAAATCCTATTCTTTTCCCTGTCCATAACCCATCACTCATATGCAACCAAGGCTTTGATACTATCCTTGATACCATTAAGTTTTAGATTCAGGGAACACAAATTTTCCAGAGGTAACTGCTTTGGAGGCCAGGGTTTTATTTGTTTGTAAATATCTGGGTATGTGGAGCTGGGGGTGTAGTAATTTCATTTCACGTTGCTTTAACTCTTTAAAACTGATATTGATGACAGATTTGAAATTGAACTTAAAGAATTTCTGATGTCCAAATGACTTACCACCTCTCCAGAGAGAAAGAGTTAAGACTGAAGCTGATGTATGAATTCCAGCTCTACCTACACTCTTCTCCAAGTTAATTCATCATAAGATTAGCATGTTTGGCCAAAGTCACCATTGCAATCCAGCAACCACTTGTTTAAGCTCCAATAATTGACACTTTTATTGAGGCTTTAGGCCCTTGACACCAAAGTCAGAAATTCATAGTGCAACTGACATCGAATTCTTACAAAGAAATTGTGAGATGATAAATATTCACTGTTGCTTGAACCTACAAATATATGGGATAACTTGTTATTCAACAATATTTACATAATGTGCAGAGCAAAGAATTTACATGAAAAAAATTTTGACTTCTAATCCCTATGTCCTGTTTTGGTGAACTAGACTAACCATGTTGTGAACTTTACCTAATCTTGAGGTTCTCAACCCTAAAACAATGCAACCATAAGGCCTGCTGATATCCTATTCTCAACTCCTCGTTTGTTTCTAGGATCTTAGAATTTACATAAATTTAGACAATGATAAGTAACAGTGGACAAACTTTTCCACTCAGTCTCTAACCATTAAAAACTCTTAGGGCTTCAAATTTTATCCTATGTACAGCAAGGCTGTATTTCCTTGGTGAAGAGAAGTGAGGAATAAAACATAATAAAATGATTCTAAAGTTCATCTTGAAATAAAGGCTGATGACTATGATTATTTTTAATGAAAAAGCAAAACTATAGGGATAAAGAATAGATGCATGGTTCCAGAGGATCATGGAAGATGGAGTGAGAGGGGTTGACTGCAACCTGAATGGACAGGGGGAACTTTTAGGGTGATGGACCTGTTCTCATGTTCCTAGGGTAGTAGATACATAACTCTAACCATTTGAACTGTTCATTATGAAGAGTGAACTTTAACATAGGCAGAACAAGAAACAAAATAAACACAAACCACAAAGTCTTGTGAGAGATGCTAGGATGGAGTGCCCATGGTGATAGATGAATCTAACATATAACAAATATATGGTGTAACTGCATTGGAAAGGATGGAGAGATGTGTTCACCTAATGTTGGAAAATGATGTTCTTACTGGAAAATATAAGGCTAAAGATCAAAGAAACTCTAAATAACCATGTACTCTAGTTGATAAATTGATCTTTCAGATTAACAATTCTGAAACTGCTTTACATGTAGACTTCAGGGAGTAATTAAGTAAATGGATGGAGGTAAGTAGGAACCAGACTGCTGCCTTTCAAATAGGTAAGTTATAGATAAAGAATAAGGCAAGTCTATTGTGAACCCTTTATTACTGGATTAGAATCAGAGACATCAGTATGAACTCATTTTTAACTTAATACATATGCAGAGAGATAGATGCAGAAACAAGTATAAATGATGTGTATAAACATCAGTTAGAATACATATATCAGGGTTAGGGTTAGGGTTAGGGTGTAGGGTTTCGGGTTAGGGTTAGGGTCAGGGTTTAGGGTTAGAGTTAGGGTTTAGGGTTTAGGGTTAGGGTTGGGGTTGGGGTTGGGGTTGGGGTTGGGGTTGGGGTTGGGGTTAGGAAAAAAAAATACACATATCACCTAGCTCTGTTTTTTACACAGGCTACAATGCAATGATACCCTATAGCAATAAACAAACCTAGCATACAGATCTTGATTTATAAATACGAATTTGCCAAGGAAAATAATTGGGGTTCCTGGAGAAATGGCTGAGACTAGAGTTGGTACAGAAAAATACGAGATGAGCTTGGGAAATCTTACAGTACCAGGAAGTAATAAAGTGCTCCACAAAAAAAAAAAAGATTGGAAACATGTAAAAGTGACTCAAGAACCAACCTGTAAGATTTGCCAATACCCAACACTGGAAGATTTGAGAAAAAAATTAAAAATGTATTATTATATTACATCTATTAGTATACAATATCCAAGAGTCTATACTGATGTAAATAAATGATTAAATAAATAACTGGGAGAGAAGAGACAAAGCTTCCATAAGGGAAAAAATAATACTATGTGTAAATACCCTCTCAAGAAGGTAGAGCTTAAACCCCAAGGGTTGGGAAGAGTTTGTGTTTCACTTCCAAACAATAGGACATTCATGCCTAAGTGTTACCTCCTGAACACTTCCATGTGACTCAAAAGTGGCCTCCCTCTAAGTCAAACTCAGCAAATAAACACATTACCTTCTCCTCACTGACTTGGGACATGACTCCAAGGGATGAGCCTCCCTGGCACCAAGGGATTGTTACCAAGCAATAACCAGCAATGCATTTGGAAAAAACCTTGACCCAAGGAAATGTTAAATAAAAAAAGAGTTTTTATCACTAATGCATTTCAAAGTGACTTAGGAGGTCATTCCACAGGTTATGCTTATGCAAGTCTCAGATTTCACTAACTGCTACTGTAAACAAAGCCTCAACAAGACTACTACTGAGGGCTCTAGGGGCCTCTAGACACCAGAGACAAGGCACACAGCCTCATGAAATCAACGCCTCTTTGGTGGGCCTATTTGGATATACATGATATCAAATTTCCCCCATGTAACATGGTTATACTCATTTATAATTCCCCTATTTTGATTCCTCTACTTTTATTTGTACATATAATTTTCAATATACCCATCAAATATATCTCTCAGAAACTTAGATTTTTGGATTGTTCTTATGCTGGCTGCTCCTTGAATCCCAGTAGTGTTGCGACCACCTCCTTCTACTCTCCAGTTCTTTGAGCTTGCCCTGGACAACTGACAAATGATGATGGACAGTCCCATTAAAAAAAAAACAGTTTCTACAACTGCAAGCAAAACAATTCTTTCCATCTTCCCCATAATATCTAAGTCCCCTCTCAGCCTGAAGCAGTCAGAGTGGACATCATGCCAAAACCTCAAGATTGAGGAGTGAACAAACATAAAGGGGAAGTGTAACCATGGACCAAAGTAGAATTATTGTTATTATAGAAGAACTTGTAATATTAATATAAAAATAGTGGTTTCTAGGGATTCACAGGGGAGAGGATTAATAGAAGAACTTGTAATATTGATATAAAGATAGTGGTTTCCAGGGATTCACAGGGGAGAGGAAGCCATGAATAGAACACAGGGCATTTTTAGGGGAGTGAAATTGTTCAGTATGATACTGCAATGATGGGCACATTTGTCAAAGGATATAAAACTTCAGCACAAAGTGTAAACCATAATGTACACCTTGGTTAATAGAAATGTTTCAATATTGGTTCATAATTGTAACAAATGTACCACACTAATGTAAGATATTAATAATAGGGGAAACTATGTGTATGGGAATGTGGAGGCATTATATGAGCATTCCCTATACTTTTGATGTTATTTTTCTGTAAATGCAAATCTAAAACTTCTCAAAAAATAGTTTATTATATTTAAAAAGAAAAGGAAAAACAATCACTTTATAGTGGAGAAATTTGGCAGACACTACCTTTACCAAATGATCAGGGATAGCTTCACCAGCAATATTAGGTGGATACCATTACCCATAATGTGATATGATGAGAAAGGTACTTAACCTCTGACAATCTTCCTCAAAACCCATACCCCCAGTTTAATCATTAGAAAAACATCAGACAAACTCAAATTGAGGAACAGTCTACAAAATACTAACCAATAGTTCTCAAAACTTTCAAGACATGAAAAGCAGGGAATTATTGAGAAATTGTCATAGACCAGGAGATATTACAACTAAATGCAAAATGGTATTCTGGAATAAAATAAGAACATTAATGGAAAAACTAGAGACATCTGAATGCAGTCCTGAGTTTAGTTAATAGCAATATATCAGTGTTGGCTTCAAAATTTTAGCAAATGTGTCGCAGTAAAATGTAAATTATGACAGAGGAAACTGAAACTGGGTGAGGGGTATACAAAAACTCTTGGCAGATTTTCTATATGTCAAATAATTTTTCTAAAATAATTTAATAGGCAATGCAATTTAATTTTGTAAATTAGTAAAGTTGATAAATATTTTTTAAATTATATTATTCTAATCCTCTCAGCTTATACTAAATTTGATTTAGTATATTTTACCTGACTATTCAATGGGATATAATGGCAGATTAAATCAATTAATGGAAAAATAAAGACAAACTATTTTCTATGCACATCCATGTTTGGTGTGAATAAATAAATATTTACTCTCTCTGCAAATAAATTCATTTGTCATAATTGAATAGCTTTTTTATGATTCACAATGCATTTTAAGTCAATAGTGAAAATATTTATTCTTGTAAAAATATTTTAGAAGAAAAGCATCCATAGGAAAATATTGTCATTTTCACATAGTTTGTAACCTACTTTAGCCATATAGTAGATAATCTGAACACTGTGACTTTAAAGTACATTTTGAGATCAAAAGGGCTAATTCCCTCATTATCCTTCCATTTGAAATCTTCCTACATAATCTTGCAATTATATTCTCTCAGAACCACCACAGAGTCATTTTGTTAAGTTTTACGTAAATTTCATTGGCTTCTATAATGGGAAGGCATACATTAATTTAGAAAGATTTGCTTAATTTTAAAACACATAATCTCCCAAGTCCAACACATGGCAAGTCCCTTTATATTTTACAGCCTTAAAAATCATAGTTCTTGTCTGTTCCTTTTAAGAGTTTTCTTAGGGTTTTTTTGTTTGTTTGTTTGTTTGTTTGTTTTCTCATTGCTGTTATTGAGACATTTTTCCATATCATCATCCTTTCATCCTGTTAAAAAAAAAAAAAAAAAACTATAGTTTTTGTGTATTTATTTCACCCACAGAAAACATTCAGTGGAATCACTTATTATTTCTGAATGTTGTTCAATTGATTATATGTGATTTTATGTAGATAAGCCTAACACCTGCAAGGGGGTGGGGGATAAGTTCTTCTTTTCAAATATCTCTACTTTATGTAATTTTCTTGGCTAATTACATTGCCTCGTACTCCCAGAACACATCTAAACGCAAAAATAACAATTATTATTATTACAACAAAACACCAGATAATAGTTTTGTTCTTAACTTTAACTTGACATCTCTAAGGTTCTGTGGTTTCAAGGTATTCCTTAATTGATTTGCTTTGTTTTGCTTATGCCATCTATTGTTCATTTCTGTACATTTCAAAAAGAATCCAACTCCTATAATTTTATCAATGGACTTTGCAAAGCTGCTTTGCCTTGTTATTCCTTACCTACTAGCAGGTTCTAAGACTAAAAGAATGCATTTTGGGGCATCAGGCAGTGTCTCCATTATAAGAGAAGTCCAGCTGTGATTCTGACTCTTAATTCTTTTCCATGCTTATTTTAGTCTAATGCTAATTTCACTCCGTGAAGCAGAGCCAAAAATTGTGACTTGATACCTGCTTTGGTTTAGATTTGATTCTAAGTATATTAAAAGCAAACCAAGTCATGGGACATATAGAAAACACTGAATCTTATACTGCCAGCCTTCTGTCTTCTTTGTTAATATTTTAACAGGGCATTGATTAACTCAGATGAAATATCAGTTGGATGCAACTGAAATATCTTAATCCAAGATATTAGTAATATCTAAGTCACTAAATTCACTTGAAACTTTTCAGTTCCTATATTAATGTGGAGCAAGTTGTTATATGGTGCATCATGGGAACACAGGCTCAAGCACAACAAAGATTCTCAACAAATTACCACTTTATTACTCATACAGCCAAAAGATCCAAAAGAACAGGGGGTGAAGTCCAATTGTTGCTGGTCCCCCAGGGAGTCCAACTGTTGAGGTCAGGGACAGTGGATGTTGGCTCCACACACCCCACTTTGTGTTGGAGAGGAGGGACCCCATGTTGCCTGAGGACTGGGTATTTATACATCCCAGAGGGAGGGGGACTTGTCACAGACCAAAAAGCAGGTAACAAGCAGCCTTTGTGCAGAGCGTCTGCCCCGACAAGCAGCTGGGAATGCTTGTTTCCAGTTTGGGGATCAAGGTAGGGTCAAGTCATTCCATTAGACTTAATGTATTCCCCCGGGCTATGAAATGGAAATATGTGGAACCATCCACATGCAAACAAGCAAAAGGGAAAAAGGGGGTGATGGGAGTCAAGGCCTGGGAGATGGCCACTGAGTGTGTCCATGACTCCCCCAGCCATTACTTGACCAGACAGTAGCAATTCTGATAATATCCTTCTAAAAGCACTATCATCCTTATCGACTGTAAAACAATGGTATTGTGATATAGCTGTACTATGCTAGATTTTCCTTTCTGTTTCCATTGGTACTTCCTTTGCCTTTGGTCTTTAACTGTTGGAATACTTCTTACCATTTTTAAGCCCTTTCTCTCTCTCTCTCTCTCTCTCTCTCTCTCTCTCTCTCTCTCTCCATACTGCAACTAGAAGATCATATCCACCCCCATAGCTCCATCTACAATCTTTTAAATATCAAACTGTAGTTTTCAGCTCTCCCTTCAACTCCAGATCTTATTATTCTACTGGTTCCCCTGCTTCCTTAATTTGTTTTCTTATAGGTATCCGCGAGCTTGAATCTTCTGTGGGCCCCAGAAAATCCTGTCCTTAAAGTGAACCAATTCCTGTACCTATAAACCCATTGTGGATGGGACCTTTTGATTAGATCAGTTAAAAGCCTTTGATTAGACAGTGGGACCCAAAGTAGGTCTTAATCCTCTTACTGGAGTCCTTTATAAACAGAGGACAAAAAAGCCTCAGACACAGAAAAAAAGCTTCAGTGACAGAGAGAAGCATCCAGATGTTGATGCACCTGGGAGTGAGAGAAAAGCATAGATGGAGAAACCCAAAGCTGAAGCAACAAGCCCCAGAAGAGAAAGAAGAGTTGAACGGACACTGACATGTGCCTGATCATCCAGCGCTGAGCTTGGGGAGAAAGTGAACCTAGAGGAGAAGGCAGAGACCAAGCGAGCTGCCATTGTGCCTTGCCACACGACAGGAGTCCAGGAACGCCGACAGTTGACTTTCAGGGAGACAACATCTCTGATGATGCCTTGATTTGAACATTTTCACAGCCTCAGAACTGTAAGCTTTAACCTAATAAATTCCCATTATAAAAGCCAGCCCGTTTCTGGTATACTGCTCCCATGAGCTTTTAGAAAACTGGAACAGTATCTCACACTAAAAATGTCCCACACTGAATTTTTTATGTGCCTTTTCAATCCTGGTACTTTTTTCAATATTGTCTCTAAGAAATACAAGTAGTCTGCAATGGATTACCCAAGCCAGAACCTGAATGTCAGTACTTATCTCTTTTTCATTCTTACTCCCCAAATCTGCCTCCTAAATATCTCTCATGCTTATCCACTTCTTTATAAATCTATTGTCACCACCCTAGTCCATGTACCAACACCTCACAGTTGGACTATTAAAACAACCTCTTCTCTTCTGGCTTCTTCTCTTGCCCCATCCAATTTATTCTCCCCAAAGATAGGCAAAAATGAAGTGTTGTGCTCAGTATAAATCTAATCATAATATTCCTGATTGATACCTTTTAATTTGTAAATGTTTAAAATAAAGCTTTCAAGACCACCCAAGGTCTTGCATCTGTATCTCTCTCCCACCTCATTCTCTCAATTCTTTATTGATTCATTCTAATTCAGCTACATTGACTGCTTTCATTTCCTAAATGCTGTGTGTTGTCCCTCAAGATTAAAATATTTTATCAGGTGGCTGATCATGTTATCTTATGGTCACATTTTTTCCTCTTTCTCTTTAAGGCTTTTGCTTTACTTTACTAGGCTTTTTAGTATCTATCTTTGTCACTAATTGGATTTTCTTGCACCACAGTTTTAAGCATTTTATTTAATTTCACATTTCCTACAGCTGCAGTTCTGTTCCATTCATTAAAAGCACATTTGTTATTAAACACACACACACACACACACACAAACACACACATTTATGGAATATAACCATAGAACTTTATGGACCTTCCCACATTCAACCTTTATTAGAATTGTTTGTTCTGGGTTATTATAGCTTTTCCCATGACCTGAGTCAAAATGAATAGCAGGGTTCTAATGGTATAAATAAAATGATTCCTTGCCAAAATTCAAGCTGTTGGCATGCTATGTTCAATAACACTTGCTTACAAATATATGCATTAACTCTTATCTGAGGGAAGTAGCAAATATCATATGGTATTTTTTCATTATCATCAGTTTTGTCTCTTCTCCCTTAATTTTTATGAGCTATAGTTTTATCAGTTTTCTTGTCTTTGCACTTACTTTGTTGTTGCTGTTGAAGATATATTTATGTGCTGATAGGAGCAACAGGCATTTGTTGTGTATATTAAAGTTGGAATGCAGCCAGAATCTTAGATAGTATTGCTACATCTCTATCTCCAGATCCATGGGGATTAGATGCCTCCATCACAAAAGTAAATGCTGTTGTGCTAGAGATTTCACATTTCAAAAGTCACGTTCTGTTCTTTAGCATATCTCAATGTCCCAAATCTATGCTATATTCTGAACCAAAGTTTGTGAAATTTGCTGCTCTCTCCTCCAGGGTATACTAACATTGGAACAAATGTAGGTCTTCTCATATTTCACAGCTATTTCTTCCAAAAGCATTTCTTCCAGTGATGTGCTTCTGTGTGTGTGTGTGTGTGTGTATGCGTTAATTTCTCTACTTACAACACCGGTTTTCAAATGATGGATGGAAAATCCTTTGAGGAGGCAGGGCTTACAGAATAGCAGTGCGAGTTGCTCAGGGAAACCACTCTCCCCATTAGACACCTATGACGCTATGCAAAATTTGGAAAGACAATCACTGAACATCTCCAGAGAATCCTCAAAGCTTAGAAGTTCTTCCTAGGGGATGGTGGGAGCAAGCCTCCAAAACTAGTGACATTAAAGTGTCTTTAAAAAAATTTTAATTAAAAAACAACAACAACAAACTAGCAACACTCTGCTGTTCCAAATTACTCAACTTTAATTGGATCAGATTGGGCAGCAATTCATACTCCAGGGAGTGGTCTCCAACAACAGAGCAGTCATCCGGCAATTAGTGGAGACTAACAGCCGGCTTTGAGAGGAACAAAAGCAGACTAGCCCAGAGCTTAATGGAGGATCTGGGAAAGAGACATTCAGAGAAAGCCTGTCTGAATCTAAAATGGAAATTAAGAAAACAAATCTATATACAATTGTATTAAAATATTTAGGGGTAAATTTAACACAAGAAGCTCACACCACTTGTATACTGAAAACTACAAAACCTTGTTAAAAGAAATTAAACATCAAAAGTTGAAAGAGGGGAAGCGGCTATGGCTCAATCAGTAGGGCTCCCGTTTACCATATGGGAGGCCCCGGGTTCGGTTCCCGGGGCCTCCTGGTGAAGGCAAGCCCGCCCGCATGGCGTGGTTAGCTGACCCAGCGAGCACAAGCAGCAAGGGGGGGATAAATGAATAAATAAATAAAATCTTTAAAAAAAAAGTTGAAAGACATCCCATATTTATAGCTATGAAGACTTAATAAAATACTGACTTGCTTTTTTGCAGAAATTGACAAAATGATCCTAAATCCATGTGAAATTCAAGGGACTCAGGAGATCTAAAGCAATATGAAAAAGAAGAATAAAATTGAAGGACTCACACTCAAAATTTCAAAACTTAGTATAAACCTACAGTAAAGAGCAAAATTGGAACCCCACTGCACTGCACATCATACACAAATTAATCTAATCAGACTTAATTATAGGTGCTAAAACTATAAAACTTAGAAGAAAACATAGGAGTAAATCTTTGTGAACTTGTATTAGGCAATTGTTTCTTCATTATGACATAAAAAGCACAAGCAACAAAGGAAAAAATAGATAATTTGGACTTAATCAAAATTAATTTAAAACATTTAATAAAAATATTGTGCTTCCAAGGACACCATCAAGAAAGTGAAAATGAAAACCCAGAGGGTGGAAGAAGATATCTGAACATGATATGTATTATTAAGAGGCTTATATTCAGAATATATAAAGAACATTTACAACTTAAAAATAATATGATAAATAGCAATCAAAGTGGACACAAATATGAATAGCTTTTTCCCCAATAAAGATATACAAATGGCCAATAAGTATACACAAAGATGTTCAACATCATTAACCACTAGGGAAATGCAATTCAAAACCACAATGTGATCTCACTTCTCACTTACTCGGATGGCTAAAATCAATGAAGACAGATAATAACAAGGGCAGGTGAGGGTAAGGAGTAATTGGAATTCGCATATAAAGCTGGTAAGAACGTAAAATGGTGCAGATTACAAACTTTTCAGCAGTTCTTCAAATAGTTAAACATAGAGTTACCATATGGCACAGCAATTCCACTCCAAGAGAAATAAAAATATACATCATATAAAAAATGTATTTGAATGTTGATAGTAGCATTATTCATAATAGCTAATAAATCAAATGCCTACCAATTGATGAACAGATAAATGAAATATGGTATATACACACAATGGAATATTATTCAGCAGTGAAAACTATAAAATACTGATACATGCTACAACATTGACAGACCTTGAAAACATGCTAATTGCAAGAAGCAAACCAGAAAAGACCACATATTTATCCTTTGTATAAAATATCCACTAAGTCTAAATCTATAGATACAGAAAGTATATTAGTGGTTGCATAGGGCTGGCGTGAGGAAGAGGGGAGGGGGAAAGGGAGTGACTGCTAATGGAAATGCATTTCTTTTGGGGGTGATGAAAATGTTAAAACTGATAGTGGTGATGATTGTATAACTCCATGAATATACTGAAAACAACTGAATTGCATGCTTAAATGGTGAATTGTATGGTTTAAGAATTATATGCTAAATATATATATATATATATAAATGAATATATCTTGAAAAAATAACATTATACTTTTATTTCATGTCATATCTCTCCTTTTTGTTTCCCATATTTAGAATAGTTCCAGAATTTGTAGGCCCAATTACACATGCAACTTGAATTGTATATTGACCGAATAACAATTCCCATCCTATTCTTAATTTTTATTTTTAATTTTTACTTTATTACCTAGAATTGTATTTAAAATTAATATTTAATTACTTTTGTTTGCACTTATCTGTTTTTTTCAGAACTCATCAAATTATATTCCAGATTGCTAAGTAGTTCTCTCCTTTATGTATGCTGATAGCAGAGAGCATGTATTAATTATTTACTATTTTGGTTTCTGAAATAAAAGATTATTTTTAAAATGAGTTTAACACATGTACACTTACTGTCATAATTAATATATTTTTTTCATTTTATTGGTGTATTTCTTCTCCCCATCTCTTTCTTTGTCACCTTCTCCTATCCTTTTCTCCTTCTCCTTCTACTCCTCCTCTCACCCTCACTCTGCTCACAGTCCTCCTTCTTCTTTGACAATTCCTGAACTACTTTTTTACATTTGTAAGAAGAAATATTTATCTACAGAGATCATATTAGATTATTTATTATTTTGTGCTATCAAAGTTGTATTATTTTTTTAGTTGTTTATTAATTATACTTTAAGTCATATATTTGAACTTTAACCTCTATTTCTCTAACTCTTCATACAATGGAATTATTTCTTTATTGCTTTCTTCCCTTGTTAATAAATAAATTGACATAATTTCCTCCTCCATTCAGTTTTTGTTTGGCTATATTTTGGATGAATTAATTTAAAATCATTTCTTTCTTTTTACTGTGGCAAGAATTATTATATTAATTTATATAGATTACATAATATTCAAAATATTTTGAATCCTATTTTATTTGCACTTAGTTCTATAGTTCACTAATTTTAGTTATTTTAGTTATCACTGTTATTTTACCAATTAATTTTTTATTCTTTTGATTTGCTTTTATTCATTTCCTTGTTGGCTGTAAAATTCTTTTTGTGTTCAAGAAAGTCATTTCAAGTGGCACTCTTTCAGACATCTTTTCAGCTAAAATATTTTGCTGTTCCCATTACAAATAAATTTTAAAATTTCTCTCTCACTCACACACACATACACACACACACACATTACCTGGTTGATTGTACTCTAATAAATCATGGCTTGATTGTTGAAATCTGAGATTTTGTGATAGTTACTTGGTAAAATATCCCTAAGAAGTCCAGCCTTTGGCACAAAGGCATATAAACACACTCTTTTTCTTATTAGGAAAAAAAAATCAAGTAATAAAAATTTACATGAACTTAAGTGCAAAATTTTTTAAATATAAAAGATGTTCACATATTTGAAAGAGTTGCACAATAGCAAATCTAAGAATAAGCTGTGTTGATTGCAGACAAATGCAAAATGTGTTTTGAAAAATACTGAATTCTTATTACAGACTAGTGTAGATGATACTATCTGTTTTAGGAAAACTCAGTTAAAATTACACGTTGAAAATCATAATATTGAGTTGCTGAATGGTCAGTCAGCAAGTTTCATTTCTCCTCCTTAAAAGGACATTCAGGGTCCTTTGTTAGAGAAATAATTTTCCACCCAAGGTGCTATTAGAGACTTCTCTTTTTTTTCAAGTTAAAATTTATTTTTATGTCAATGTTACAAGTTACTCAGTTAAAACAAGATAATAACTACCATCACAATAAATCTGCTTTAGTCAGCAGCTACACTCCCCCCTTATTTCTGTTCACTCCTCAGTCTTGAGGGATTTGGGATGGTGTCCACTCTGACTGCTTCAGGCTGAGAAGAGACAGAGATATTACAGGGCAGAGGAATGGAGTTGTTTAGCTTGCAGTTGAAAATACTCCTGGCTTTGGGGATGCAGCTGGTCCACCATCAAGTTATTAGTTGTCCGGGGCAGCCCTGAGGAACTGAAGAGTGGGAGTTGGCCCCATATCTCCTGGTTTTCAGGGCTCAACCAGCGTAGAGACAAAATCCGAAGGCTTTAAATCTCTGAGAAATATACTTGGCAGGTAAGTTGAAAATTATAGGTTCAAATAAAAGAAGTAGAACAATCATGATTAAGGTATTTATAAATGAGTATAACTATGTTTTATTGGGGCAATAGCTTTTCATATATTCCCAGATAGAGCCCACTGTGGGGATGTGGATTTCATGTGGCTGTGTGGCTTACCTATTGCGTCTGGACATCCCTAGGGCCCTCAGGAGCACTTTTGTTTAAGGCTTGTTTATGACGGCTCTTTGTGAAGTCTGGCTGAGACCTGCAAAAGTGTAATCTCCGGAATGACCTCCTGACTCACTTTGAAATCTCTTAGTCATAAAAACTCTCTTTTATTTAATCTTCCCCTTTCTGATCAAGGTCTTTTTCCCAATTCATTGCTGATTATACTTGGTAATAATCCTTCAGTGCCAGGGATGCTCATCCCCAGGAGTCATGTCCCATGTCAAGAGGAAGGTAATAAGTTTATTTGCAGAGTATGGATTAGAGAAAGGCCACACTTGAGTAACAAAGAGGTTCTCAGGAGGTAACTCTTAGGCATTAGCTATAATTAGCCTTGGTTTCATTACTACAGGAATAGGGTTCATAAGTGCAAGCATTAAGATTGAGGGCTTGGTTTATTAGTCTGTTTTATCTTTTATTAGGCAAGGCTTATATATTCCAGAGCTTTGGGCCATTTGATTTGAGAAAGTAGCAGGACTTCTCCAGGAATGAAGTTTAATATTTTGTTAGCTACTGTGAGGGCCTCTGCCTATCCAGAAACTATACCTATGGCAACAAGGACACATTTATATCCCATACATGTATGTAGCTAAATAACATTCAAGATGTTCAAAGGGCTCTGTCTGTTGAAACAACTGTGTCCCACTTTTACCTTCTTACCAGCGTAATGTTAATTGACAGGTAGACCATAATTTATACACTTGCCTAACTTCTAGTGTGAAGTTCTTTTTTTCTTTTTTCTTTTCCTGGCTGCATGTACTTTCAGAGAAGCCTCAGAGTAAAACAGTATAACTGATGGGGAAATTTGGTTGTGTCTGTGACATAATATTTTTCTAAGAATAAAAAATTCAACATTCCCATAGTACCCCCATTGCAGAAACTAAACCTTGGTGTTGTATCTTTGTTACAAATGATGCAAGAAAGACTTATCTTTTTTATTAGAGAAACTCTCCTTCTGCTGTCTACTCTCCAGCTAAATAATCTGGCCTCATTTTCTGAACAACTAAATCACTGCCTCAGATAGAGACCAAATCTCCTTGTTTGCCCTTGGATCTGTTGAAAGACTGGGTATTTTGGAACAGGGGACACAAAGAACATGGAACATCATTCAAACTTAACACTCCTTTTTCTTTCCCAGTAAAATAATGCATAAAAAAGCCTTGATCAATAGTAAAATTTAATGCTAAAATCGTGTCCAATGCATTATGCCATAGGAGCCACCACAGAATAATGCTGTCATGGATTTTATTCTGAGCTGGCCAATATGGTAGCCACTAGACACATGTAGCAACTGAGTACATGAAAAGTGGCTGGTTTGACTATGGAATTATTCTTAATTTAATTTTACTTGGTAATAATTTATATTCAGATAGCCACATATGGCTAGTGGCTACCTATTTGAACAGTGCCAATCTAGACATACTAAGAAATGATATATGTAAATGTATATGCAGATACAACTGGCTAAGTAGCATATGTTATATAAAAATAACCCATTGGGTTTACTAAGTTGTTGTTAAAGTGCCAGCTAATTGTTTATTATGAAGAAAGGGCTTATCATGTGGTGAGTAATACCAGCAGGTGTGGCTCTGCAGATGAAGAAACTCATTTAGGGTGGAATCCCAGCAGATGCCCCAAGAAAGCTGAATTCATTAGAATATATGCAAAATATAATGTCAAAATACATCACAAATATAATATTTATATATTGATATTGTATCAGTATGTTCGCTGGAGTGGCATCCACAGAGAATGAGGGGGTTGCCAGGTACCAGAGGCTCGGTGGTTTTAGGGAACAGTGAGTTAACTCTTAGTTCATATAGATTTTCTACTTGGGGTAATGCAACAGTTTTGGTAATAGATAGCAGTGATGGTAGCTCAACATTGTGACTATAATTAATGACGCCGAATTGTAGAATTGAAAGCAGATAAAATGGGACTTTTATATTGTACTGTATATATTTTACCAGAATAAAACTTAAAAATCAACAACCCATAGAACTTTACAGCACAATGAGTGAACCCTGATGTAAAGTATGGAATATAGTTAATAATATAATTATAATAATATTATTTTGTCAATTGTAGCAAAGGTGCCACACTAATGCAAAGTGTTAAAAATAAGGGAAAGTATGTGTGGGGACGTGTGGAGGGGTTTAGGGGAACTCTGCTTTCATCATGGTTTTTCTGTAAACCTAAAACTGCTCTAGTTTAAAAAAAAGAGTGGGGGGAAGCGGCTGTGGCTCAATCAGTAGGGCTCCCGTTTACCATATGGGAGGCCCCGGGAACCGAACCCGGGGCCTCCTGGTGAAGGCAAGCCCGCCCGCACGGCGTGGTTAGCTGACCCAGCGAGCACAAGCAGCAAGGGGGGGGGGGGATGAAAAAAAAAATAAATACTTTAAAAAAAAAAAAAAAAAAGAGTGGGCCATTAAAATATAATCTTCTCATAATAGACTTTTTTGTTCTAGTAAAAGTCTAACGGTTTGACTTTTTCAATCAAGGCGTTTTTTCAATCCAGGAAAGATTTCTTATACTAAAATTTTGATTACTATTTCTGTTTTATATGTTCTTGATCAGATGCAGCATTACTAAATTTCTAGACTTTAAATTTGAACTTTCTCCTGCATTTATTTCCTCTTTAATTTGCTTTATACTTTCACTATTTTAATATGTGATATAGGAGAATGGCTTGTTTGTACTCAATATGACTGAGAAATGTTTCTGTAGTGTTGATTTTTCTATTCAAGGCTGTTGATTCAGATCTAGTTGTGATATTGAATTCACAAAATCCTTCATTTTCATTGCTGATTTTGTAATGCTGCTTGCTATATACAACGCAATGGATAATACAATGTAGGGGAACATTACATTTATTTTTATACTGATGCAAATTGTTCCTTAGAAGTCCATTCCTTTACTTCTCAAATGGTACTTTCTATTTGTTTTATGAAGTAGATTATTTCAACAGTCCTCATGTTGGGGTGTCCTCTGTTTGCTAGTATTAACTGGGGAAAGGCATATCTGTACCTGTAGGTAGATTTGATTCTGCCCATGCACTCTCCTCCCCAAAATAACATTGTTAAGAAAGACAAACAAAAACAAACAAAAATAGCTTCTTTCCAATTCTAACATAGGTGGTTGTAGAAGCATATTGACAGGTTAATGACCAAGAAGCCTGAGAGGAAAAAAGGAATGAGCAGCTAAAATAAGTCCACCCAGACATACCATCTTTGCTCTGTTTCTTCTCAGTACTTAGCTTGGCAGTTGTAGGAGAAGCTCACTTCACATATTCAACTATCCATTTAGTCTGATACATAAATAACTGCTCTTCTTCCTAATTTTACATTTATCTTCTCTTTTAAATGGGAAGATATGAGGAAATTACTTCTTGGAATCCATATTGCAGTTTAAAATTAATTATTCTTTCTTTTTAACATAAATTAATTTAGAGGAGAACACTGAATCCTGCCTGTTATTTTTCCATAAGGTTCCTTGTGTTCTTCCCAAAAAGCAGACAAATAAAAATATTTAGTTCAGAATTCACAAGGAAACCCATTTAATAGAATACCTTCCACATTGCCTGAGCAAGCATTGAAGTTTCTGAGAAGTTTTCTCCAAAGTTATCATCCTGGTCCTCCATCATTCACGACCAGCCCCAATATCAATAGATTAAATGAATAATAAATAATTCAGACTTCTGGCTTTATCTCTGACATACACTCCAACTCTTCCTTATGGGAAAAAAAAACTAGATAAACTGAAAATTGATTACTTTTCTTATATCCATCAGAGAACTGAGTTTGCAGGGAAACATCCCTTCCTCATCCCTGATCCTAAAGTCAGGAGACACAGGTGAATCCAGAGAGTCAAGCTTAGCTGGAGCAGAAAGCCACTGGAGTGACAAATTAGCAGGGACACTGAAATGATAATTTTGATAACTTGCTGGACACAGAGTCTGGACTGAGATGGGAGTGGAAACTCCTAGTACTTTTTTAGAGGCTGCAGTCTCAGAGAGGCTCACACACATTCAAATGCTTTACCTCTAGGAACTTCACCACATTTTTTTGGGTAAGAATCATGCTTAGAAAGATACCTTGGTTGATCTGGCAGGGATGGGAGAAGAATAATCATTATGAAATAGTCCCAGAGCCTTTTCTATAACAAAGGCAAACTCTCTAGGGAAAACATTTTTCAGAGCTGTTGAGAAAGGGCATTCCTCCCACTTCAGCACCCTCTAGCCTTCCTGTCTCTTAAGGTTGTGACTGTATGCAAAAAGAAACACTCATGAAATTCTTAGGTCAGAGAGACAGGCCCACTAAAAGACTGAGATTTACTAGGAGGAGCATAGGACCCTCAATTTCTTCCACTCTTTATAACCACACCAACAGAGGTCCAGTAAAATGTGGATTACAGCTGAAAGAGCTGCAAGAAGGACATATTCTTTCTGGTGGGAGGAACAAGGAAGCCCAGTCAAAAGGGCAGACATAACGAGGGCACTAAAGGAAAATGAAGCCTCTGACACCAATAGCTACAGCAAATATTAAACAGCGCCCATCTTCTGGCCAGATGAACATAAACACTGACAACAGAAATTTATTTATCTCAGTCACTATTACCCAATACAGCACATCTTGCTTGCAACTAAAAATGAAAAGGCATGCTAAAAGGCAAGAAAAATCATAGTCTGAAGAGACAAAGCACAGATGTTATAATTATCAGACAGGGAATTTAAACTAACTATAATTAATATGGTAATGACTTTAGTGGAAACACCAGACAAAATGCAAGAACAGATGGATCATGTAAGCAGAGAAATGGGACTTTTAAAAAAGAATCAAAAAGAAATGCTAGAAATCAAAAACATTGTAAGAGAAATGAAGAATTCCTTTAATATGTTCATCTATAGGCTCAACACAGCCGTGGGAAGAAGGAGCTTGAAATAAGGTTAATAGAAACTTTCTAAATGGAAATACAAAAAGTAAAAGTAATGAAAACCTAATCAAACAAAACCAAGAACTATGGGACAACTACAAGAGGTGTAACTTATGCATTATTGAAATAACAGAAAAAGAAGAGAGAGAGATAATGGAACAAAAGAAATCTTTGAAGTAAATTTAAGTAATAGTGGCCAAGATATTTTCAAAATTGATGATGGACACAAAATTACATAAGCAGAAAGATCAGAGAAACAACAAGCAGAAATAAAAAAGAAATAACATTAAATATATGCATATCATATTCAAACTGGAGAATACCAAAAAGAAAATCTTTAAAGAACCCATAGGTGCAAGCACCTCATCTATGGAAGTAGAAGGATAAGAATTAGGTGGAGTTCTTGTCAGAACCTATGCAAGCCAAAAGAGAATGAATGAAATATTTAACATTTGAAAGAAAGAACAACCAAACTAGAATTCTATGTCCAGTGAAATTACTATTCAAAAGTAAGGGAGAAATAATTTCTCAGACAAACAATCACATGGAATTCATTATTAGCAGATTTTCCTTGCATGAAATTTTAAAAGATTTTCTTCAGGCAGGAGGAAAATAATATAGGTCATAAAATTGGATCTATATAAAGAAAGGAATAGTGTCAGAGAAGGAATAAATTAAAGTAAAATAAAATCCTCAACCATTATTATTCTTAGTTGCTTTAAGAGATTACTGTTTAAAGGAATAATATGAACAAGTAATTGGGTGATTATAGCATATAGAAAAAGGAAATGAATGACAGTAAAGTCTCGAGTAATGGGAGGCAGGAATTGGGAAAACATAGTCATAAGGTACTTGCACTACAAATCAAGTGAATAGTGTTATTTGAAGGTGGGCTTAGGTTAAAGTGTGTTGTAAACCCTAGGGAAACCACCAAAATATTTTTAAGAATTTTAACTGATACGTTAAATATGGGATTAAATAAAATAGAATCACTTAAAATGTTCAACTAAAACCAGAAAGAGCAGGAAATGAAGCCACAGGCTACAAACACAGTTGATATTAATCCAAATCTATCAATAATCACATTAATTGTGAATCATCAAACTACACCATTAAAAAGACAGAGATTGTCAGGCTGTATTAACAAAACAATGCTCAACTATGAATTGTCTATGAGAAATCCTCTTTAAATATAAATATTCTGCTAGTTAAAAGTTAAGGGGATGGGAAAGTTATATCACACTAAAACTAATAAAAATAGAGCTGGGGTAGCTATAATGATGTGGCAAAGCAGACCTTGGAACAAGGAAAAATATTAGGGATAAATAGGGACATTGTATAATTATAAAGGAGTCAATAACTGGGAAGATAGAACAATGCTAAACATATTTGCACCCTACAACAGAGTGTCAAAATAGTGAAACAAACTGAAAGAAGTGAATGGAGAAAGAGATGAATTCACTATTATAATTGGAAGCTTCAGCAGAAAGAAAATCAATATGATGTATTTGACCTGAACAGCATGATCAACAACCATATTTCATTGACACTTATAGACTAGTCTATACAACAACAGCAGAATACACATTCTGCTCAAGCTCATAAGCAATATTCACAAGCTGAACCACATTCTGGGTCATAGAACAGACCTTAACCAATTTAAAAGAATAGAAACCATACGAAGAATGTTCTCTGACTAAAATGTTATTAAATTAGAAATCAATTACAGAAAGATTCCCGGGAAACCCCAAATATTTGAAACTAAACAACACACCTCTACATAATACATAGGTCAAAGAATAAATCTGAAAAGAGATGAAATATTTTGAACTAAGTGAAAATTAAAACACAACGTTTAACATTTGAGGGATATAGCAAAAGCCATGTATAAAAAATTTTTATAGTTAACTGTATATATTATTTTAAAAAATAAATACCTAAAATAAATAAACTAAGCTTTTATTTTGGGAAATTAGCAAAAGAAGAGCAATTTAAACCTGAAGCAAAAAGACATAAGGAAATAATAAAAAATAGTGCAGAAATCAATAATATTAAAAGAAGAGAAAATACTAAATAAAACCAATGAAAGCAAATGCTGCTTCTTAAAAAGACCAATAAAATAAGAGAAGAAACACATTTAAAAAATCTGAGTGAAAAATATGGTCATCACTACTAACCACAAGGACAGTAAGAGGAATTACTGCAGACCACTCTATGCCAGTGAATTTGATAATCTAGATGAAATGGGCCAATTCTTCGAAAGATTTGAACAGGCAACATTCACGCATGGAGAAATAGATCATCTGAATAGCCCTATACCAAAGAAATAAATTGAATTGATAATTAATAACCTTCCAAAAAAGAAATCACCTGGCCCAGATAGTATCACTGATGAATTCTGCCAAACATTTATAGAAGAAATGACACTGGCTTTTTATAATCTTTTCCTGAAAGCATAAGCAAAGGGAGAACTTCCTAATTCATTCAAATGAAGCCAGAATTATCCCAATAACAAATCCAGATTTAAATCATTACAAGAAACTGTACACCGATATTTCTCATGAGCACATACAAAAGAAAATCCTCAAAAATATTAGCAAATGAAACCCAACAATGTATAAAATGCATTTTACAACAAAAAATAGTAGAATTTATTTCATGTTTGCAAGATTGGTTCAACATTTGGAAATTGGTCTGAACCAATGTAATCACACAAACAGACCAAAGAAGTAAAATTATATAAACATGTTAGTAGTCATGGAAAAAAGTGATCATTTGACAACATCCAACACCCATTCATGGAAGAAAAAAAAAAAAGAACATCAAATGATGAATAGAGGAAATATCTGTCAATTTGATTAAAAGAATCTACAAAATACCTACAGCTAAAATCACATGTGAAAAACTGGAGTCAATTTTCCTTCT
The DNA here is from genome assembly GCA_026826555.1 of Tolypeutes matacus. Taxonomy (NCBI): domain Eukaryota; kingdom Metazoa; phylum Chordata; class Mammalia; order Cingulata; family Chlamyphoridae; genus Tolypeutes; species Tolypeutes matacus. The sequence continues at coordinate 1,931,503 of JAKSZT010035887.1, read as the reverse complement.
AAAATTGGGAACCAGACAAGGATGTCCCACCTCACCACTCTTTTTCAACACCACATAGCAAGTCCTAGGTAGTTTATAAAGACAAGAAAAGAAATGGTAATGAGGCAGGATAGAATGGAGATCTAAGGAAGAAAGGTGAAAAACCTAATAAATTTCTACACAAATACCACTCAGTAGAAAAAAACTAAAGCAGCATCCTGCTGGATACACACAAACAAGTTGTGGGAATGCAGCTTATACTATTCACCCATCCATTGCATGAGGGGTCCTGGCAGCTCACACCTGCTGACATTCACAAGTTGTGGGAATGCAGCCTATACTATTCACCCATCTCCTGCAGAAGTGACCCTGGCAGTTTGTCCTTGCTGATGTGCACAAAGAAGTCATCCAGCAGAAAAGGAGAAAAATAGGATATTCCCACACTATCCACCTACTTTCATAAGCCCCAATGTGCAGCAAATTCCAGCAGGGCTCAAGAGCAATAGCCAAGAGCCAATTACCACTGGACATCAACCCCTAAAACGTAAAAACACCCAATGAATTTTCATCACTTTGTCCTGAATACTCCAATCAGCATTAACCCTAACCCGAATAATAGACACTAAAACCAGAAGCCCTGGAAAGGGGCATGTCGCTTTCTTGAGAATGCCCACCCACATACCTTGATGGGTGTACTTTTCCTATAATAAATTCTTTATCTAACTTTTTCATAACTGGAACTGTGGTGTGTCTCTGAATTCTTAATTATGATATAACCAAGAACCTGGAAATCAGCGCCAGCTACAATAACATCGACAGTTTGGAAAGAAAGTAATAAACTGTATAATTTTGAAGATGATTATCTATTTAGAATATCAGAAAAAAATGTCTAGAATTAATAAATGACTACAGCAAGGCCACAAGACAAAAGATTAATATACAAAAGTCAATTGATTTCCTTTATAACACAGCAATAGACAATAGGTATTTAATTTTTTTTAAAAAATTCGCAATAGCAACTTCCCAAAATGGACATTCATATAAATATTATATATATCTTTCACAGAACAGTTTTATGTATGCATATTCATATATATTAGACCTATACACAGAAATAATTCTTTTAAATGATGAAAAAAATCAAAGATTATCTAACCAAATGGAGAGATATTCCATGTTAATATACTAGGAGATTCAATATCGTGAAGATGTCAATTCTTCGCATTTTGATCTAGGGAATTAACAACATTCCAGTCAAAAGCACAGCAGCCATTTTGTAGATGTGACACACAGATTCTTAAGTTTTTGTGGAAAGGCAAAGGACCTAGTATAGCAAAGATAATACTGTAGAAGAACAATAAAGTTAGAGGATTCACATTACCCCTCTATAAAGCTACAATTACTTTAAAGTACACTAAACAAGGCGGTGTGGTATTGGCAAAAGTTTGGACACATAGGTCAGTGGAAATAAATTGAGAAATCAGAACTATAAAAACATAATCAGATGAATTTTGACAAAGGCACAAAGGCAATTCAGTGGAGAAAGAATAAGCTTTTCAACAAATGGTGCTGTAACAACTGGATATCCATATACAAAAAAAAAGGAAAGAAAAATCTTAGTCACATATCTTACCTCTTAGCACAAATAGATCACCCACCTAAATGCAAAATTCAAAAGTATACAATTTCTTGAAGAAAACATAAAACAAAATTTTCATGATGTTGTATTTGATGATGTTTAAAAAAAAAAAAACTTTAATTGGATATTTAAATATCCATGAAAAGAAACATCCATGAAAAAAAATTTTGATAAGCTAGACTTTATAAAAATTAAAAAAAAAAAACCTGCTGTGTGAAAGATACTGCTAAGAGAATGAGAATACAAGCCACAGATGAGAAAATATTTGCAAATCACATATCTGATAAAGGGTTTGTACTTAAAATATATAAGAAATCAAAGAATTTACAGAATTCTTAAAACTTGAAATAGCTGAACAGACTCTTCACTAAATACGTAACATAGGTGGTGTATTAGTCAGCCAAAGGGATGCTGAAACAAAATACCAGAAATTGGCTGGGTTTTATAAAGGATATTGCGAGGCAGTACCACCCATCGACTATATGGAATCAAAGCCCCCTCTCAATTAGAGGTAGAGTGGACAACACCATCCCAAAATCCTCAGGACTGGGGGATGAACTGGAGACTAGAGTGGACTTACTGGTATTATACTATAGACATTGTGATTCTAGCAGTGGAATAAATTACAGCATTGATGTGGAGGCAGTGGCCACTGGAGGCTCTGGGGGCAGAGGGAGGGAAAAACAGGTGTAATACGGGGGCTTTTTCAGGACTTGGGAATCATCCTGAGTAACATTGCAATGACAGATATAGACCATTTTATATTATCACATAACATGCAGAACTGTGTGGGAGAGTGTAGACTACAATGTGAACTATGGTCCATGCTCAGTGGCAAAGCCCCAGGATGCGTTTATCAGTTGCAATGACTGTGCCACACTAATGAAGGATGTTCATGTGGGAGGGTGAGGGAGGTGTGAGGACTGCGGCTTATGGAATCCCTATATCTTTTGGGTAACATTTATGTAATCGAAGTAGCTTTTAAAAACTAAAAAAAAAAAAAAAAAAAAAAAAAAAAATTAAAAATAAATAAATAAATAAAGGGCATTTATCTGGGGTAAAAGCTTACTGTTATAAGGCCTAAAGAGCCCAACTCAAGGTTGGTTTCTCACCAAGGTCAGTTGCCACGTGCTGAAGCAAGATAGCAGGTGGTCTCTGCCTGGTCTCTCTGTCCTTAGCTGCTCAGCTGCTCTGTTCTCTTCGGCTGCAACTATCAGGTAAATGGCTCATCTTTCCCTGGGACCACAGGATCAAAGTTTTCTCCTCTTCTGTGTCATTTCAAAGTTCTCTCCTCTGGCATCTATGGAGTTCTTTCTCTTTTCTCATGTATCTTCTTCTGTGTGTCTTCTTGAGGGAGTGTCTGTTTCTGTCACCCACCAAGGGGGCTCTAATCTTGATTTAATCAAGTAAACATAAAACCTTTGAATGTAATATAACCAAAGGGTGTCATGCTCAGAGGAACAGACCAGTTTACAAACATAATTTCTCTTTTAGGAATTCATATATAATCTCAAACTACCACAGGTGGTATATAAGCATATGAAAAAAATACTCAACATCATTTGTCATGAGGTGGCTTCACATTAAGTTTTCAGAATGATTACAATATTTTTTTAAAAATACTGATAATGCCAACTGATGGCAAAGATTAACAACAGGAAGTCAATCTTTAATTTCTTGTGGAAATGAAAATGGGGCAGCTACTTTGGAAGACAATCTGGCAGTTTCTTACAAAACTAAATTCAGTCTATGATTCAAACAGTCATGCTCCCAGGTATTTACCCAACTGATCTGAAAACTTATATCTACTCAAAAACCTGCACATGAATGTTTATAGCAGCTTTATCCAAAATCGCCAAAAAACGAGAAGTAGCCACAATGCCCTTCAATAGGTGAATGGATAAACAAACTGGGCTAAAGGTATACAATGGAACATTAGTCAAGGATAAACCAAATGAGCTCTCAAGCCGTGAAAGGACACAGAAGAACCTTAAATGCATAATGGTAAATAAAAGAAGTCAGTCTTAAAAGAACACATAACTATGAGTCAATAATATGGCATCTGGAAAAGGCAAATCTATAGAGCTGATGAAACAGATGAGTGCTTGCCAAAGTTCAAGGTTGGGATACATTTGAAATGTGAAACATATGGGATAGTTACTGTGATAAAATTATACTGTTGGACTGCATAATGGTAAATACAAGACCTTATGCATTCATCAAAATTCAAAGAATTTTACAGAGAAAGGAGTAAAATTTAATGTATAAAATATATTTTAAAATAATATAGGAAATTGGGGAATACCAGGATGGAATGTAGCATGTGACAAAAGAACCTTAGTTTATTACAAATGTAAGAAATAAACTTCCTGAGGGGTGTTGGGAAATATGGTGCTGGCCTAATAATTTTGGAAATAAGAGATGTCTGAAAGATTAAAGACATAAAGAATATTGCCCAAGCACTGCAGTCTACTTGATAAAATTGCTCCCAATGGGGGTATGGGTTAACAATTCTAATACCACTCTATATGTATAGCGGAACTGCACAATTAAGTAAATGGCTGGCAGATGAAAGGAGCCAGGTTTCTTGCTGTTGAAATGGGATAAGCAGAGGGAGTAGGTAAGAATAAGCCATCTTTTGATGGATCAGATTTGGCGACATCACTTTGAACTCATGTTTAGCTAAATATAGATGCAGATTATTACATATATGTGTGTCCGTGCATGTATATGTGTGTGTCTGTGTCTGTGTCTGTGTGGATGCACACATACAAAGGCATGGCTTAGTATACACATACGTATTTCCTTGCTTTGTTCACTCAGGGAGCCTAGAAGCAACAACACTGCAGTGGAAATAGGTATACACAGCACGTGGATATTGGTTTACAATACCTTTCTCCAATAGAAGGAACCAGGGTTCCTTAGAGAAATGACTGATTCTAGGTCTGGGGCAGGAAATCTACCAGATGAATCTATCTGGCATATCTCCTTGTGTCCAAAAGTAAGTAAATAAGTACTAAAACAAAACAAAACAAAGTAGATGGTAGTATGGCAACAAGATCCAGGAGCCAACTGAAAGAGCTGGCAATGCTCAAGGCTTGAAAAATTTGAGCAACAAAATAAAAAATGTAGTATTGGATTATAACTCAAAGTATAACATCAATTTACATGGGCCCATACTGATATAAATAGATGATTGAATAAATAAATAATAAGCGGTAGAGATAGACAAGTCTCCCACTCAGAAGAGTTCCAAATCATAGTTTGCCTTCAGGGAGGTGGAAGAAACTTCTCACGCTTAAAGTATGGGCTGCACACAGCAAATTTCCTCCAGAGGACACTACGGAAAGAGAAGGACAAAAAAGTAAATTTATGGTGGAGAGACCTGACAAACACCACCTCAAGCCAGGGGATCAGGTTATCATGAACAGTGACAATAGGTACCCTTGATGTGATGCCATGAAAACGTCACATTACCTCTGTGGTCTTCCTTCCCAAAACGTACAGTATCCATTTAATCATGACAAGAACACCAGGCAAATACCAATAGAGGGGCATCTTGCAAAATACCTTACCAGTACTGCTCAAAACTCCCAAGGCCATAAAAAACAAAGAAAGTCTGAGAAACTGTCAGAGCCATGAGGACCCTCAGGAGACAAGATGATTAAATATAATTTGATATCCTGGGTAGGATGCTAAAATTCAAAAAGGACATTAAGGAAAAAGCTGAGGAAGTCCAAATAAAGTATGGACTTTGTTTAATAATAATTTATCACTATTAACAATATTGATTTATTAATTGTGATAAATATATTAATGTAAGATAATAATAAGGTATTCTGGGTTTGCGATATACAGGAACTCTGTATTTCCGATAATTCTGTAAATCAAACTATTCCAAAATTTTAAAATTATAAAAAATCCATATCAACACATGAGTAGGATAAGACAAAAGCAAAATATTCTAAGGAAAGATTGTGGCCTCATTTATTAGATGAATAAATGCAAATGTATTTGAAGGCTGCTCCCAGGCATAATTTTGGAGGATAAAATTGTACTTAAGGCAGGTTTAATTTTAGATCTCTGCCTCCCATTTGTCCCATAAGCTGGAAGCCACGTGTAGCTCTCTGAATTCAGAATTAGTATTCCATTTTAAGAAGCTCTCATCATACTAAGAGTTTGAGCCAAAGGATAAATGTAGGGCACAGTTGGATTGACCCCTAAACCAGGAGGGCTTTTTGCCAAGGAAACTCCCTTTCTAAGAGGAATATGGAGAGAGGAGCAGTCCTCTAGCCTTATTTCTTCAAGGGCTACATTTTCCACTTGGTTCATCTCTAATACAGATTCGAATGCTTAATGAAATTCATTAGATAAAATATTTGCTCAGTTGTGCCAGTTGATCCAAAGTTACAAATATGTCTCAGAGCAGTTTTTTTTTTTTTTTAATCCAGGAAAAAGGAAATGTGTTGAAAGCATTTTTTTTGTGATGGAATTAAATTGCAAGCTGTATATATCGTTATTATCTGTAAAGTATAACAAGGCCCTATATATTTCAGATTTTACAGTATAAAATCAGTGAAGTCAATCATATTATTTGGGAGAAAAGCTTGACATTATTTTGTTTTTTTGGGTGTCATAAAATAAAAATATTTTTAAAATTTTTCAGTAGGACTGAAGGTGTGTGAATTTCATTCAACCTATTGAAAATCAAATGCAGTAGCATCATTTGCATGTTATTTTCATCCAAATAATTTTAATGCAAATTATAAATTAAACTTAGACATTAAGATTAAACTTGCATCATTTACTGAGATAAATCTGATAATTTTTTCAAACAATTTTAAACTATATTGATGGGGTAAAGATATTTTAACCTCTGACGAGTTTACTTCTATTTATCAGAAATTTCACCAAATTTTAAATAAGGACTCTTTGTTTATATAAGATGTCAAAATATCTTCAAAATAAATGTGGATAGTACTGCCAATCTAGGTAATATGGCAAAATTGTCTTCAAACACAATCAGATCTTATTTACTCAAAAACCTTTTTATCTACTCCATCTCTTTCCAGTTCACTTTAGCTGGACTTAAACCATTATTCATACTTCTGTTTATAAGTGGGAGATTGTGCAAGTTTCTTGCCCAGACGGATCTTTTGTCTTTTTTTCTCTGAAAATTGTGAAGGAGGTGGGAAGGCAATTACCATCTCATAGGTTTGATGTGATGATTGAATGAAATATTTTAAGTTTAAATACATATCATATTAACAGAAAATATTGGATTGTACATAGAATTCTTCCATAATGTTAGTTAGAAAAAGGAGGTGGTGTCGGAGGAGGAGGAAGAGGGGACATTTTAAGTAACACAAATTCACAAATTGCAGGGTACTGTCCTAAGTGACAGAGGCTGAAGAAAAGTTCGACATGGATTCTGCATTACAGAGGGCCATGGTCCAATGCAGGAGAAAGAAATGCAAACCAGAGTTACAGGAAATCGTAATATATACTGTAGTAGACTGGAAAACAAGAAATCCCTGCAAGGGAATAAAAAGAAGGAGCTAAATTGGAAGGTGTAGCCATTGGGCAATTTGATGTAATTATGAATTCCAAAAATATATACTGGATTATGCTTGTAAACTGGTCTGCTAATCTGGGCATGATTAAGTTATGATTAGGGCATTAACTGGGCCACGTCAGTAGGGCCCCTTGGTGGGTGGGAGAATCAAATATAAAAGGCATGGCAAGAACAGAGTTGAAGCAGTTTTGATGTTGGCGTTTTGATATTGGAGAAAAGGCCCTGGGAAAAGAGACGAACTGTTTGCCTGAAAGTCTACAGCTGGCCTTGTGGAGAGAAGCAAAGCCTAGACAGCCTCATAGTCTACTGCTGACCTTGTGGAGGAACCAGAGGAGCTAAGCCCGGAGAGAAACGCAGCCCCAGGAAGAGAAGAACCCAAGAAGCCTGAACCCTGGCAGACGTCAGCAGCCATCTTGCTCCAACATGTGGCAATGGACTTTGGTGAGGGAAGAAACTTATGCTTTATGGCCTGGTATAACTGTGGACTTCTACCCCAAATAAATACCCTTTATAAAGACCAACCAATCTCTGGTATTTTGCATTAGCACCCCTTTGGCTGGCTAATACAGAAGACTTTATGGATTTCCATTGATGGAAAGTTGAAATCTCAGACTTATTCCAAAGCTTAGGCCAGTCTTGAGTAGAGATGGGAAATTCTAGAAATGGCCATGATACCCAATTTAATAAAGACCAATTATTTGTATCTCCTACTGCTTTGACGCCTGTCTGAGCTCCTTGATTCTCAGTTAACTGGGGTCCTGTCCTACAGATACTTCCGGATTACAGTTTAATAATCTGCTTAGAATTCCAAACAAAGCATTTCCATAACTCCTTTTCACTTTTCTCAACTCAGCCACTAAGATATTCATTCCTCCTTTAGAAAGATGAGAAAAAAGATGACTCTTAGATGCTGTAGACTCTATATGTACCAGCGGAGACTTTTGTGTACCTCGGAAACAGCTAGCCCCGTGAGACAAAATAGAGAACGGAACATTTGGGTAGAATTTGCATATTATAAAATAATATGAATAAGAATAAAGCACCTTATTTAGACTTCTCAGTGCATCCTCCATATTCTAATTCTGGGTTTTATGGCTGCATTATAATGTTCAAAATATTTATTTCTCCTAACAATCAAAAATAATGAATATACAGTAGAGTAAGTTTGGGAAATAGAGGAAAATATCAAGAGGAGAAAAAAAAAAATGCCCATAGCCTGGCCATCCATTAAAAACACCATTAAAGTAGGTTATTGGTTGAATTGTGTCCCATAAAAAGATTTTTCCAATCTCAACTGCCAGTCCAGGGAATATGCCCTTGTTTGGAAATACAGACTTTGAAAATGAAATTGGCTAAAATGAGACCGCAATAAATCAGGATGGGCCCTAATTCAATAAACCTGGTGTCCTTATAAGAAAGAGAAAGGAGGCACAGAGAGAAACACTGCGAGAAGTTCACGTAAAGATGAAGGAGGCAGCAAGTACAGAGATGTAGCTACAGGCAAGGAACCCCAAGAATTAGCAGCAAACACCTAAAGCCAGAAGAGGCAAGGAAGGACTCAATTAGCCCTAAAGGTTTTAGATGGAGCATGGCCCTGCTGACCCTCTGTTTCAGAAATCTTGTCTCCTGCTCAGTGAGATAATGAATTTCTGCTGTTTTAAGCCATCCAGTCCCTTGCACTTTGCTACAGTAGCCCCCGGAAAATAAGACAATGTATTTTACAATAGATTTTCTCTATGTACTATTTTTAACACAAAGACTAATATAATTATAACAAGAGTTTTCCTAAGTAAAATGTTCTTCAAAAACCTTATTTATTAAGCCTGTGTAAGATTTTGTTACATTGATAAAGAAATTAGCTATTCCACTTTTTTACATTATTTTCTACTTTTTGCAATTATAAATTACATGTTAAATGCCATTATACATAAACATATTACAACAATTCTGATTTTTCTCCTTGTACAGACTCTGTGCAGTATAAGAAATATACATCGTAAAATAATGTAGTGATTTCAAGGTTATCATTACAATTTAAAATCCCTCCAACTATATAGTAGAATGCCAAACTCTCATGAAATTGTAGCATTTAATATTATTTTTCCCATATATCTGAAAATTTGATAAGCAAAATGAATGTCTTTGCTATTTTAATTTTCTCACCTTATATTTGTATTGAGATTGAACCATTTATATTTTGGTGATTGATAATTTACATTTAGTCCAGGAATAATCTATATTATTTGTTCAATTTCCTCACTGAGGAGTGATTTCATATTAATTTTTTGCACTAAGTATATTGAGCATTTTAGCTTTGCCATGTTTTGTATAAATATCTTTCCCAGTTGTTTGCCCTTTTTCTTTTCCTACATTTGCTCATTTTCTTTTTACCTAGAGGAGACTTTATCTTCTAGCTATTCTGACCCATTGAACTCTCGATGTTTCGTTTTCCCTTCCTTTTATTAGAGATTCCTTCACCACCTTAAATATTCAAAAACATTTGCAAATGTCTGCTCCAGTTTTATTTAAATATTTTGTCTGTTTGTAATTTGTGTTGGTGTGCAACATAAAGTGGTCCTCTAACTTGATTTTTTTCTTCCAAATACTAGCTGTCATGTTATAGACTGGGAGTTTCAATCTCAGAATTGCTATAGAAAAGTAAAGAAACTAATGAATGCTGGAGCTAGAAGACTGGCTCAGAAAGTTGTTTCCATACTTCAAGGGGATGGCTTTCTGCTTTCCTGGTCATTGCAACCCTTGTGTCCTATAGTTCTACCTACGTATTTCAAATGACAATATTTTTACACCTATTTAAATTTACCTCTCAAGTACTGTTTCACATCGCACAAGTTTTTAGTTTAAAACATCCTTTGATTATCACTGCCAAAATTGTGATTTGTTGATTTTGAGCCTATTCTTTGAAATATAATTTTCTCTCATCTGCTATTTATAGTGCTAGTGCCGTCCCCCGCTTTTATTTGTTACATATCTTTACGGATAGAGTAAAATCCCAGGACAAAGTTCCCCAGACTTGATGCCGTATGACATTGTGATCAGTGACTGACCCAGCTCTATTCTCAATAGTGAAGGTTAAAGCTCTTTCCTACTGAAGGGCATGAGGAATTAAGAAATAATTGTCTCATCGTTTCATACTTCTCAGACTAGTGTTTGCCTGGTTGTGTTCCAACATTTTTATGATTGAACTTCATGTGACAACAAAGACCAATTAGAATATTGCTTTTCAGCAGCCATGCAATAACCCAACCACACATTCCCTACAATTTAACTTTGGATCCTACTCACTAGAAAGAGCTCTTATTATTGTAGTTTAATTAAGGGAATATATATGTTCAGCAAAGCAGTTGTCATCATATTTAATGGGAAACCTGAGAATGTTTAAATTCTCATGGCATGCCAATTGCAAATTCTGCAGTGACCTTGAGTTTCTGTAACTCTTTCAGACCTAGTTCCTAACATTTCCACTGGGACGAGATTTATGGCAATTGCTTAACTGATTCTGTAAATGGTACTTAACCTGAATTAGTGAATTTTTCACTGGAAGCTAAATGGGATATAGCTTTCTCTTTCACTGACTAATGTGTAGACAGTTCAAAAGTTGTAAGAAGTATCAAGGTGTGTTCTCAATCGCATCTCTTTCAAACAGAGAAATGTAGAGCTACAGATACATTCAGAAGAGTAAAGCAATCTGCCGGCAGCACATGCACATTTCCACCTGAAATTCTATAGTTGAGAAACTCTTCAAGATAGCATATTTCAAGGTAAATATAGAAGTGTTCTAAATGAGATGAAGCACTGAGATGACAGCTTCTCATTCAAAAATTGAATTTCTAATATGCAAATTAGGTGGACCTTGAAAAAAATATTTGCCCATCTTTTAGATATTTAAAACCAAACTCTGCTGTCATTTAATTATGAATAAATGATTAAAGTAAAAATAAGCTATATACCTAAATTTGCTATTACTATATTCTGTACCTGGTTCTTTTTTTTTTTTTTTTTTTTTTTTTTTGAGGTGCCTGGCTGAATTCCAGACCTCATATGTGGGAAGCCAGCACTCAACCACTGAGCCATATCGGCATCCCTGAGTTGATTTCTTCATTTACTTGCTTATTGTTTGTGTTTTGTTTTGTTTTGTTTTGTTTGTTTTTAGGAGGCAGAAGGGACTGAACCCAGGATCTCCCATGTGAGAAGCAGGCACTCAACTGCTTGAGCCACATGTGCTCCCTGTACCTGGTTTTTAAAAGGTGTCAGCTGTTAGTCACACCAGGCTTGAAAAGCTAAGTAATACATTGTTATGGAGGTAACCACTAGCCAGGTTTTTAGATTTGTAACTATAAAAATATTTGCCTTAATTTTTTTTTTTTTTTTCAAAATTAGCAACCATTAAACAAACCCCAAAGAGATGGATATATATACCAAAAAGTAATGCATTTATTTTTATTATTATTTTAGACTCTGGCTAATGAACAAGATTATCTCTTCCTACTAGTAATATACTGGAACAACCAATAAATAAACACCAGCTTAATAAGTTAATTTTATCAGACATTAACCCTAAATCCATTGTATCTCTACAAATGCAATAGTAGAGAATTTTATTTGGTGTAAAAAATGAGGAAATATCATTGTGGGTATGCCTCATTTGTTTCTTCTAGGTCCTACATTTTTTCATTAGTAGTGAACAATCTCAATACATGAAAATGTTAAAAATATATTTTAAGCACATATACCTACTAGATAGTTAAAATAAATGTAATGTTTTTCCATGTTTGCTGCAGATATATTTGCAGATATATGATGCAGATATTACTAAAGCATCACTCCACAACTTTTCCTACTCTCTTTGTGAAGATAATGACTAAACTAAACTTGGTGTGTATTTTTCACATGAATGTGAGTTTTTCAGTTATGTGAGTTTTTTTGTATGCTCTCTGAGTATGGCTTGTCTTTGCTAAATGTTTGCATTTTTCATGCAAAAAATTTTTATTTTACATTGGCGTCTGTATCTATATTTTATTATATTATATTTGCTTTTTGCATAAATTTCTACCCTTTATCCCATATATCCCAAACAGTGTCCTTTATTTTCTTCTAAAAAGTCTCAGAGGTATGCTATTCCCACTTAAGTCTTTAATGTATCTGGATTATTTATTGCACACTGTGCTTTGGGGAGGGTGTAAATTCTTCTTATTGTCTTTTTAACTGAAGCTTTTTTAGTATCATCTCAGGAAGAAGGCATGTTGCTAGACAAGGAAATTAAGTTGGATAAATTGACTATGAAAAATTCCAAAAACCTTTAATAAAACAGTTTAATTCAGGATAGGTTAAGGAGAAGTATTTGCAATATGCATTCATTAAGCTATGCTGTGTGGCAGATTGAATTATGTGTCCCAGAAAAAAACATGTTCTTAATGTTAATCCCATTCTCGTGGATATAGTCACTGTAAATAGGACCTTCTGAAGATGTTATTTTTAGCAAACATGTGGCCAACTGAATCAGGATGGCTCTTACTCTTATTACTGGAGGCTTTTAAAGAGAAATTCAGAGGGAGGAGCCAGAAACCAGAAGTCAGCTGGAACCAGGAAGAGGGGAGGACATCAGTATGTGACAGGAAAGCCAAGGGACCCCCAGGATTGCCAGCTCAGCAGAACACTATGGAGTCTGGGAGGAAGCAAGCCTTCCAGCCTCTAAAATTATGAAATAATAAATTCCCATTGTTTAAGTCAACTCATTGTTTGGTATTTGTCCGAGCAGCTCAGCCAAAACTAAGGTATTTAATAAAATATGTTAATTCAGTATAGGTTAAGAAAGATTAACTGCAATTTGCATAGATTAAGCTATGCCAAGCTATATTGATGGAAGTTAACCAAATCTAAAATAAACATATGTTATGTATTTAAGAAGCTAAAGATAATGTATCAGATAGGGAAAGTTATACTAAGTTAAAAACAGTCACAAAATATTTGTAGCATAAACAAAATGACTGTTTTACTCTCTTGGTCATGTTAGAATATCTTGTATTTGGCTACACTGTCACTAAAATCTATAAAACACAGAAATATACAGAAATCAATCGTTTGAAGCCATTGGAGCACAACCAGATCAGGAAACATTGGAGATGAATCATTTCCTGAAAGAATGGAAACACAACTAGTAGCATCCCCATTCATCCTGGATTTTTCCTTTAGGACACTTGTTCCATGAAGTATGGAGGAATAGTTTGAGCAGAAACTGCCAGTTTTACTGCACTAAGAAGGTGGGAGTTCAGAACTGTAAAACAATTAGGATTTGAAAGGGCAATTCTGGGTAAGAAGGGGATGGCAAGAATTGAGTCCAAAAATCCATATGCAATTCCCTTTAAGTCATTTGACAATTTTTGTGCTTCATATTTATAAGGAAAACATCAAGGAACTCATCTTGATTCTATTGCTTGTGGATAAAAATCAGCAGAGATGCCAGCTGCTGCATGGTAGAAGAAAGAGAGAAGTTCTTGGCCTGCGAGCTGGAGGGGCTCTGGTAAACCCATCAGGTACTTCAAAAAAATGCCAGAGGAGCCATACTCTTAGGGTGAAAACAAAACAGAAACAAGAAGTCTTAATAAAACCTATAATCAACCCTGGCTAGGATGACAGAGAAGAGCTTGCGCACTATCTACCTGCAAAAAGAAAATAAAACCCTCTTGGGAGAAAGGTAATATCATTTAAATCCTCTAACATTTTTCAAATACAATTCCAGTCAAATATTATAAGACAGAGTCCAAGAGTAATATCAAATATCAGAGTTAACAGACACGGATTTTTAAAAAGTATCTTTAATATGTGATGGAGCAATGGAGAATCTCACTGACGTTGTGGAATTTATACATAGAAAAGCAGTAAAATAAATATTTTCAAAATAAAGAAATGCAATATTAATATTAGATTCAGAACATGATTTTATAGTTTTTGTGCACAATAGTACTGATTTCAATAAACTAGAATATAGATATATTAAATAAAACAGAAGAAAAAAGTTTTTAAATGTTGTAAAGAATATAAGAGATATATGGGGAAACAGGTATGGCTCAAGCGATTGGGCTCCTGTCTACCATATAGGAAGTCCAGGGCTCGATTCCCAGGGCCTCCTGGTGAAAGGCAGGCTGGCCCATGCAGCAAGCTGGCCTAAGCGGAGAGCTGGCCCATGCAGAGTGTGATTCATGCAGGAGTGCTGATTCATGTAGGAGTGCTAGCCTGCTCAGGAGAGCTGGCCCGTGCAGAGAGCTGGCACAACAAGATGACACAACAAAAAGAGACACAGAGGAGAGATAATAAGAAACGCAGCAGACCAGGGAGCTGAGGTGGCACAAGAGATGTGCCACTCTGGAAGGTCCCAGGATCGGTTCCTGGTGCCACCTAAAGAGAGAACAAGCAGACACAGAAAAACACACAGAGAGCAGACAGCAAGTGCAAAACAATGAAGGGAGAGGGAAGAAATAAATAAGTTAAATAAATCTTAAAAAAAGAGAGAGAGAGAGAGATGGGACATAGGAAAAAGATCCAATATTTTGAAAGTGAAATATCAAAAGGAGAGAATAGAGAAAAAGGGATTAAAGCAATATATTAAGAGAAAATGGTTGAATTGCTTTCCAAAGAAAAATATAAATCAAAACAGAGATTTAAAAAGAACTTTAGATCTCATTCAGGATAAATGAAAAAAAAAAGACTAAACATGTATAGTCAACAACATAAACACTAAAGCCAAAAAAGAAAATATTAAAGGTGGAGGAAGTAAGATGTTCTTTTCAAATACACAAAATTAAGATTAAAGGCTGACATTTCAATCAAAATTATGTATGCAGAAGACTATGGAGTAGCATCTTTAAATTTCTGAAAGAAAATTATTGCCAACCTAGATTTCTGTACCTAGCAGGAAAAACCTACAAAAACACAAATAAAGGTTGAATTTTTCAAATAAGCAAAATCTAACTTAATTCAGTGCCAGCACTCAGAAAAATACAACAGGGAGTTTTGCAAGGAAGAAAAAAAAAAATGGACAAATGTAAGATAAGGACTATAATTAGTAGTGACATTTTGACAATATTCTTTCATAAATTTTAACAAATGTCTCAAGACAATGCAAGGTGTTGGTGGAGGGTTGATGTATGGGACCTCTGTATGATGTTATGAATGTTTGCTTTGAAAGTTCACAACTTTTACTATACACTTATTGTTTATGTATGTTCATGTATAAATGATATAAAAATAATAATAATAGGTTGGGTTGGGGGAAAATACTTTGGTTAGTAGTAATATTTTGAGGATGCTCTTTAATTATTAGCTAAAAATATTTCACAACAATGCAAGGTATTGGTGGTTGGGTGAGATATGAGAGCCCTGTATGATGTTATGTATGTTTGTTTTGTAAGTTCACAACTATTACAATACACTTATTGTTTATGTATGTTCATGTATGAGTGATATACTTCAATAAATTAAAAAAAAAAACCACCTATGGAACCACTGCAGAAAAGAATGCACACATATAAATGAGCATAGGCTATTTAAAATAATAATAATAATAATGACTTGTAGAGTTAAAAATATTTTGGAAGCATACATATGAGCAAAAAAGTACAAAATATTATAGGGGGTTAAGGGAGTTAAACAATTATAAGATTTTTACCTTGTTCAATAACTGATGAAAGCACAATTTAGGTTGAGGATGCTTGTTGTCATCTCTAGGTTACTGAAAATAGAACAAAATATTGCTAGCAGATTAATAGATAGTAATAAGGCATAATAAAAATACTTGAACAACACAAAAGAAAGCAATGATGGGCAATAAAGAGAAAAGAAGAAATGGGGCCAGTGTATTTCAAAAAGGAAAATAAAGTTAAAATGAGATATATGAGCAATTAAATATAAATGTAAATACTACAATAAAAATAGTGTATAATAATTGATAAAAACATAAACTCCAACTATACATACATATATATATATATATATATATATATAGTTAACAATATATATGCTTTACAAAAAAGGACATGAAATTTTGAAAGGGAAAGAGCAGAAGATCTGAGGTGCTATGCAAATACTGACGGCAGAAAACTGGTTTAACTATATATTCTTATTCAAAGTAAATGCTAACTTAAGATATATTACTACAGATGAAGAGAGGCATTTCATAATGATTAAAGGGTCTATGAAAAAGGAAGATAAGGTAATTATAAAGTTATATATGCTCTTAACTTAGCTTCAAAACATGTAAAATAAAATCTACAAAGCTGAACAAAAATTAGTAACAGTAGTTAGACATTTTAGCATTTCGCTCTAAATATCTGATGGATGAGGCAGACAAAAATATTGTCAAGCTTGTAGAAAATTTGAACAATTACAAAGTATAGGCCTTCTCAAATATCTGTGGTGAAGGAAAATATTTTGTAAAATTTCCAAAATGTTCATTTTTGTAAATTAAAATAAATAGATGAAGAACTTTTAAAAATCATAAAATTATAAGCCCCAATTTTATTAGATTTTACAGATGAAAATTACATTAATTACATTAATAAATTTAATCAGAAAATATATCATCAGGTGAAAAAAGGATTATACAAATGATACACATTATTAATTCATATGTAATTAATAGAGATTCCTTGTTATATTTGTAATTTTTTGAGATTTTGCAACTGTAACTAAGCACAAATTAAAGAGTAAAATAGTGAGTCCCCTTGCTAAAGAACTATAAGAACCCTGAATGAATGCCATGTATTTTGATAATTAAATATTTTATATGAAAAATGAGTTGCTTTTTACTTGTCTAAATTATATAATCTAAACAGGGTTGATGACAATGCAACTTGCATTTGATAACCTATAATTAAAGTGTTTCTATGTTTTGCTTCAATAATATTCAGAATTAGAGAAAATAGTCCCAAATATTTAGTTACTTTGATAGCAAACTCAATTCAGTAAACTCGTAATATCCATTTTAAACTTTTACTTAAAATCATCAATCTTCAGTTCCACCAATTTATATTGCAAAATTATATTATTTATTTTAGCTTTTGATGAAATAAATCAATTACATATCCATGAATTTCCTATTGTGTCAATTATTTTATTAATTATTTATTGTAGAAATTAAAATTCAAAATCTCCTGAATTTGAAGTTTTGTATACTTTTCTTAGGGTGCAGGATCAAGGTGATGATACACGTTGATGATAATTAAACTGAATGCATTACCCTTGACACTACACAATTTTTACTTCATCATTAAGCACCTTGTTCAGTTTGTGTTGGAAGTTTCTTAATACAAGTAATTATTCCAGAATGATTTTCTGACATTGAGGTTATACCATCAGAACAAAACAATATGCAAAACCCAATCTTAAAATGACATTTGATGAGAATGGAATCAAGTGTAGTTTTGTACTAGTTACTGATGTATGAATGAATGAAGTCAAATTTTGAAAAAAAATAATCACCCCTTGCTTCATTTGGAGAAAAGTTAAAAAATGAATATTCTCAACTTACAGAAATTACTTTAGATGATATATATAGTTTTATATCACCATCGTGTTTGAATTACAATTATACTAAAAATTGACACATTAGCAATTTCTATGATCAAGTTTCAATGCAAACACATTATGAACTTTCTTTGTTCCATTAGTTAGTTTTTTATTTTGCTTACTAGTAATTGAATATATCATTTAAAGTGGAAAGTAATACTTAAGACACATTTTCTTAAATAGATTCACCCAACATTTACCAACAAACATCTTTGATACATTCTTTAGGCAATTTTACCTGGTTTTTTGTTTTCTGGGTTTTTTTCTTAGCAACCAGAAATGATACATTATAAGAACCCTACAAAACTCAATTTCTATGTTACATGCTGAACATCTGCTTGTGTTGGCATTTTAATGCAATACAGTTTCTCTCAAAGGATTATTTTTGGATTAAGGTTTTATATTTAAATATTTGTGCTAAAGATTTGATGATTTTTATTGCTTCATAAGCCAGTACCTCTCCACAAATAACATGCTGTTGTTTTAGCACTTCACTATTAAATATGGCTCCAAAAACCAACTCAGTATATGAGGGAATGTGTTTCCAAGTAAAACTAGTACAGACAATTTTGAAGTTATTTCTTCCAAATCACTTCTACCACAACTATTTGGTTGACTGTTTAAGCTACATTCAGAAGAGTCAGTTTTTGTGTAAGTGTGTGTTTTGACATAAAAAGTTAATAAAATTTATTTTCTCATTTGTAAATTAGGGCTAAAACTAAGTATTACAATTATTATTTCCCAAATTTGAGTGATAAAGCATAACTACAAATTATAAAACTGGCTTGGTAAAATTAACAAAATAAGAAATTATATATATATATATATTTTTTTTTTTTTAATAAATAAAGGCTTTTACTTTCTTAGATTTTGATACACTTTTGGGATGCAGTTGACAGACAACCTTAAAATATCAATAATAATGTCCTACTATAAAAATGTAGTGTACAGCTTAAGCCAGGTTACCTACCATATGAGTTCAATAACACCTAAATATTTCTATACCCTGTTCACAGAGACAGTCCACTGATCATGTGGCCACACCACATTGCTATCAACATTACCAAGTAAAACGTTTCCTTTTTGTTATTGCAGGTGTCTTGTCGGAATACCAGTAAGAGACTGTGTAGAACATTGCTAGTCATTCTACCACATTTTCAGTTGCATTGATACAGAACATTTGGAATGTTCTATACAAATGTTGACCTGTATAACGTACCATTAAGAGAATTTAATCTGAGAAGGATTGTAGAGATAAACATGAAAGGAAAAGCAATTAATTTTCTAGAAAGAAATGTAGAAACATATCATATAATGATCTGTTAAAGGAGATAAGGAAAATATTGACTTAATTGGACTTCATTACAATTAAGAATCCACATTCAGGAACTTGTACCATTTAGGAGAGGAAAAGGCAAGCCACGAGGTGAGAGAAGATACTTGTAAAGCATACATCTGACATAGGACTTCTTCAAAATATGTTAAGAATTCCTATACATTACTGAGAATATACTTGTCATAGTTTGTAACTTCCTTGAGCCTATTTC
Source organism: Tolypeutes matacus (assembly GCA_026826555.1). Lineage (NCBI taxonomy): Eukaryota > Metazoa > Chordata > Mammalia > Cingulata > Chlamyphoridae > Tolypeutes > Tolypeutes matacus. Next base: position 1,912,182 of record JAKSZT010035887.1, on the reverse strand, counting down.
TAATGTGGCAGAAATAAACAGGTAGGTGAATAAAATGAGAGCATGAGAAAGTCATAAGAAAGAAATATTGTGATAGTTTCATAAGAAATAATGGAGATTTGGGGAGATTTTGCTTGAACTAAAGTATATGAAGGAGGCAGCTCTGCAGAAAGAATGGCTGGGAAAGAAACTTCATGAGGACAGGCAAGATGGGATCTGGGGAAAGTAGTCCCAGACGAAACCTGAAGCATAAACACACTGTCTACCTATACTAGACACCACTTTTCTCTGTCTAGTTATGTTTTGAAAACAAAAGGTAAAGCAGAAAAAGCAGCTTTATTGTATTCTTAAAATCTGACAATGAATTCTTTTTACAGCCAGTTTTATCTTTTTACTTGTAATGCTGATAATTAATTTATACAGCAGTTTATTATTTCACACATTTTGACAATAGGTGCTAAAATATTGCCAGATTACATTCCTGAAATAAATATGCTAGAATTCGTTTTTGTTATGGATGTGTGCATGGAGTAGTAAGTACAATTTTCTAAGAAAAAGGATATTATGTTTTATATCAATCATGACAGTGTCTTCTTAAGAATCAGCTTAATGATATAATTTGAAGGCAAAATATAAAAGTATAGATAGCTTGTAAATAGAAGTAGGTTATAAAAATAAAGTATTGCAGGATTGAGCTTCTAAACTGTGTCAAGTTTTTGATGTCGCACTGACTATTCCTCAAACACAATAGTTAACAGTACATGTCAGATATGTCACTGAATGCTATTGAATGACAGCCCATTAAAGAAAATAATTGTTTTTACAGAATAAATAAGGCACAAAGGTATTGAAAAACAGTGTGACTAACCATACCCACAAGAAACCATTCAGACAGACTCAATCTAACCTTCTATTCCTGGGAATGTTCTCTACACATTAAGTGCGGTGACTGGAGCTCAGAGAAAAGTTTATAAGTAAGCCCAACACTAGGGTAAATGCATTCAATTCTCCAAGTGCTTTTTGGGAAGTAAATGTGATGACACAGTACTGGACAGATTTCCATGATTTTCTGCTGCATGAATGCTGGCTGCAGGCAGAGTAGCCCCCAAATAGGCCACTTTTCCCACAAAGCACCAGCTGATTCTGTCCAGCATCCACAAGCTGACATTGTTAGTATCTCCCCGCGGCAGTCATCTCCTGGCCTCGCATCAGAGTTAGAATTTGGAATCAGGCACTCAGGTCATGAGAAGCAAAAAGCAACGGAGGCAAATTCAAGCAGCGAATAGAAGTGTGGAAGGCAGACCTGGACCTCAGATAGTCAGGAAAGACTGGTGATGCGAAACAGATGGACGCTAAGAATAAGAGAGAAACTTTCAAGATAAGACATTAAGTGCAGCCGGCGGACGGATAGAAATTGATAGTGATGGCAGGTTTTTAGGCAGCCCTAAAATGGACCAAGAAGGTCCTGACCTCTCAAACATATCAGACAGGGTCTCCCATCCCAAGTCTTCTTCCACTGCTAAGAAGATAGATGACAAATCAGACTGTGTTTGACTTACAGAGACATATGGACGCCGTCAGTTACACTGTGGTCTATCCACCTCTTTCATGGACCAATCCAACATTTGAAAGAGTTCTAATTTGCACTTTGACATCTCCCCACTGATCTGCTCCTGAAGTCGCAGCTTACTTTGCTGATTGCCTTGTATGAAATAAGAGACGGGTATTTATAAACCTGTATCATCCTGAGATTGCCTACTTTAATTGAATATTTTGGGGAAATGTAGTGGATTTTGATGGAATTTTAATAGACAGGGACTCGAGAGTGTCAGATTACTATTCTGTCAATCACTTTCTCTCCTGAGGTGTCTCAAGGAAACTATGACTACAAAGAACAATGAGCTTGATGATATTTGAAGTGTGTTATTTAGAGCTGCACCAGGGTCTGTTTCTTCAACTTAGTGTTTTCTGGGAAAGGCTAATTTAAAAGAAGCAATTTAGGTCTCAGTCTTAAATGGAGACTCCATCTCTCCCAGAATCTAAATCTTAAGATCTTTTCATCCTCTAGCCATTTGCACTGTGAAAAAAAGTAATAAGTTTGGGGTGCAACTCTAACTTTCCAACAAGAACTCTGCTCCAAAGAATAAACAAAGGAAGAGAGATTTATAATATCCTAATATCAAGACATTTTTTTTGTTAGTTTCAGTAATTTAAGAAGAGTTCACTATTTCCCAAAAAAGAGGATTGATCATTTCATCAGGCTTTACTGGGTTCACTTTATCTGATTTTAAAACAGCAACTTCACTTTTCATCATAACCATTAGTATCGCTTAATTTAAAGATGATGTCCTGAATACATAATTGGCTTAAGGTCACAAACTTGCTTAGAAGCAAGTTTCGAATTAGACAGAAATCACTCACCTATTACTACCCTGGGAATTCTCAAAGGATCTGAAACATTCCAACAGAGACAGAAGCCAAATAAGGCAGTGAATTTCAGCTAAGGGTGTGAAGAGATGCTTACACAGAGCTGGGGGTAGAGGCATTAGCAGGATAAAGTTTGGAGGATGGGACATATATGTACAGTTTAAAAGAACTTGGTCTCAAAGTATACACACAAAAAAATTAAAAATAAAAACAAACCAAAATCAAAACCAAAACCAAACTCTCAGTAAAATAAAATTTGCATTTAAAAAGGAAACTGGTTGCAGTGGAGGGTCAAAAATAAGAAAACGCAACTTCCAATGTAAACAATACACATCCCTTTAGAAATGTAACGCAACTTCCAATGTAAACAATACACATCCCTTTAGAAATGTAAAATTAAAGTTTTGATTAAAGCAACAACAAAAAAAGTTAATTCCCAGTGCCACCGTGGTTATAGGGATATGGACATTTTTATGTATGCTGGTGTGAATAACAATAGGAAAACCGATCTGGAGTACACTTTTAAAAACAAAAGGGGTATTTATTTTATGGACTTATCTGATGAGGAAACGAAGGAAAATGTAGTCTTATGTTATATAAATGTAGTCTCATGTTATAGTAAAGAAAAGTATTCATAACACTGTATTTATTACAGTCTAAAGATCGAAACATGTTGGCCATCTTCTCTAGCCTGTCTCTTTCATTCCTTCAAAGCCTTGTTCAATAATTAGGTACTCAGTCAGACATACGTTATCACCCAAAATACCTCCAGTCACTACTCTTTCATTACTGCGTTATATTTCCCTCACTGCTCTTATTACTATCTAAATAATGTGCTTATTTATTAACTTTTTAATTATTAGTTCTCTACATTATGTGTTTTTATTGTTTTTACTACCATAATGCAAACTCTATAAAAGCAGAGATTTTTCCAGACTGTTCACTGCACTATTCTGCACTCGAGTATAAATAATAGTGTGTTAGAAAATATTTAGCAATCAACAATATATGTTTAATTAGTGAAGTAATCATGCACATACATACACACAATAACAACATATTGACCAGTGAGAGCAAATTTTGTTGATTTAGTGGCACATATCTTTAAAGGTCATTGGTGTTTATTTCAAAAGAGAAGAAACAAATCTAGTGATCTAAAGCATTAAAATTTGTTAGAAGAGCATTTAGCATCTCAAAGTTCTAGTAGAAAGATAAAAATCAGGTTCTAGGTAAGACATAGCCAGGACTCTGCCATTAAAGTCATTTGCATGGGGAATACTACATCTGGTACAAGAGTAAGTCAATACTCTCTGTCACCACTAGGGGACCACTGAAAACAAACATTTGTCCACATAACTGTGGATACTGGATTCAGCTATCACATTTTTTCTCTATTTGACCATGCACATATATGCATCATTTCCTTAACATTAAACATCCTTAGCCAAAACAACCAATTAGCAAATACATTTTAGCAAATTACATATTAATGCTCAATCTGTCAGGGCATGAAACAAAGAGTCGCCTTGTTGCAAAGGGTAAACGCCCTTTGTGGGCATTAAAGATGTCTCTATGTGCACAGCCTGGATCTAATATTTATATATTCATTTTTTTAGATAGATAATCTATAACCTAAAGTAATGCAGCTAATCCTTAGACAATTACCAATATAAGGTGTTCACATTCTCCACCAAGGAAAAGCAAATCGGAGTGTAGCATAGAAATGCAGCCAGCTCAAAATCTACTGTATCAGGATAATATTCATCCCTCCTTTAGACGTTCCAATGTTTTGCAACATGAAGAAAAAATTTAACTTGAACGACTGTTCACATTTGTTATATATTTGTTAGAGAGAAAATAAAATAAAGAGAAATTGGTCAAGAAGGTATGAAAATAGGGATGGATGCCACAATCATAATTTCTAAGGCCATATTTAATGCTGGAATTCCAATTCCTAAGTTTTTCTTTATATTCTCTTGACCTTCAGTTTGTAGTTGAGTAGGTAAAGATTCTATATACAATACATACATATACACCCACAGACACACATATAGTATAAACTTTTATTTCCAAGGAAAGTGTCCCCTGAGTGATTCTATATAAATAAAAATAACCCAGCTTTATTTACTTTTATCATTTTAGCATTATTGTTACCTCAGTAGGTCCCTAGAGTCTCTGTCATATTCCTCTCCAATTCCAACGTTTACCAGCAATTGGTTTTGACCTGGGGAGCTGGGATCTATCATACCAGCCAGCACTCTACACTCTTCGAGGCTTTTTAGCTCAGTAATAGAAATCCCTGAAAGCATGGCAGCCTCAGTTTTCACTTCAATGAAACAAACTGTTTATTCCCCTGTTGGAATGATTTTTTTTCCTTTGGTATTAAAACTGTTAAATCAACAAAACCAGGAGCATCAGCAGATGAAAAGAAACACCACCACCCTTGCCTCAATCCTGGAATCTTTCACTTGTGTATTCTGAATGTGGGAGAAATACCACTATATTTTAATAAACCTCAGAGGAAATCCTGCAGTACAGTACTACAATCCTCAAGATCCTATCTACAAGCTGGTACAGTAACTGTGTACTGAAGAAGCCATTAATTAAATTTTAAAAATCTGATTCTATATTATAGAGGATGATAAATGTCCAATGTATCTCAAGAGCATAGCACAGCACTTTATTTATGTATGTATGTATTTATTTAAAAATTTCATTGGCCATATCTATTTTATGTGAAATTCTATAATGATGCTTACAAAAGCGTGATGATTACAAAAAAAAAAATGCTTTATATCCAAATCCAGAATAAGTGTCTATTATAACTAGTCAAATTTTCTCTTCCTTTCTGAATGGGAAGGGGCCACTATAATCAGCCCATCACTATGTACTATCTGGTCAACATTAAGGCATGATGTATATATGGAATCAAGTGAGCCTTTGATTCTTTGCTAGAAGACCATGCACTAAATAATTGTAATAACCAAGCCAGCCTTCATGAAACTAAGTCCCATATTTTGAGTCATGTATAATCTCTGTCCTTTTCACATTTATTTTTTCCGTGTATTCAATTGGCTAAGAATCCACATAGTGAAATACCACATCCACTTAAGTAGGTAGGTTCCTTGGGTGAGAATTAGCATGGAACACAAATATTCTAACACTGTGTTTTTCTTCCAAGAAGTCTGTGCATATACCTCTTCCCCAATTAATGTTGCTCCTTCCAAATCCCTATTATCTGCACAATCAATGAGCTGCTGCCCATGAAATGAAATGGATCTTTTATAAGATCCTATCTCTTGCCATGAGGTACAATAGAGTATTATTAGACATACAGTCAATATGAGCAACCTACTCAATTTCTATTTGAAAATAGAGAGCCTTTATTAACCACTCTACGGATCAATTATATGATTGACAGTTTGGGTCCTATGGTCACCTGGTGTCCCAGGTCCAGATATTCAGTCACTATTAGGCCCCAGGGTCCTAGCATCAAAAAAGAACTATTTTTTCAAAGGTCATTAGTTGCCATTTCACCATGAGACTTCATTATTTACCATAGAGAGGAAGGGAATATGGAAAATCATACAATTGTTTTGAAATATTTCTGCTCAGAAGTAACTGCTACGATTAAACTTCCATCATCTTTTGTTGTCTTAAGTCCTATGTCTTAAAAGACATTGATCCATATATATCATCTGGTTTTACTTAGCTTTCATGGTAGGGAATAAATCTGGTTCACATTGTTTAGAAGCACAAGACCTTTATCATATTGTTTAAAGTGCATTAATAATACCATTTTAATTATTAGAAAAATATTTTACAATAATTTTAATCTTTTATGTTATAGGTTATCAATATAGTAAACAATTTAAGCAACCAATGAATAATTATTTCAAATGTAGAATAATTTTCATTTTTGTTATCCATTTTCTGTCTCAAAAGTATTTTTTGGTTGGAAGATAAATTATATGGTCAGTCAAGTGACTCACAAATTTCAGAAGTATCTTAAAAGCAGTAGCATAGTTAGAAATGGCAGAAATGGCAGCGATGTCTATACTTTCATCTGGGAGTAGAATCTGTGATATTTCAAGGAAGCGAAATGTATCAAGAAGAGCCCAGTGACACATCTAGTTAGGGAAATCTATCATTCTCCTCAATCATTATAAGTCATGTGGATGATGTACAACTAGGAGCATTTTGGTGGTCAGGGGATTATTGTCTATATTACAGTATCTCTATACATTACGTTTTGTGTTAATAACTGTATAAAATTTATTTTTGTGATAAGCTTAGAAGAACCGAAAAATGTGGAAGCTAGGCATGCTCTCTTATGCATCAACAGAACTATCAGGGCATATATTGCTATAAAATAAATATTCCAAATTTAGTGACATGTATGCTGATTTCTATTTTAGAAAAGATGCTATAGGAAATTTATTTTATGTATAAAAATTAATTTTTCCTCTGATAAACACTAGAAATTTTATCAGTCAAGTTGGCTAAGTTATGCTATCCAACATGCCACATATGTTGGCAGGGGAACTCTGTCCATCACAGTCATTAGGGCACCCAGGCTGGTGGCACAGCTACCATCCAGAACATTGCCAGCAGCCACGTCAGGGGGGTAAAGAAAGCTTGGGATGGTCTCTTTCTGGCAACTGAATCATCCAGCACAAACAGGAAAGGTATTACTCTATTATAATTCATTGACTAGAACTAGTCTAGCTCTACCACAAAGGAGCCGGAAAGTACAATTCTACCATGTGCTTGGAAAAGGGAAATAAACCAAAATGTTTCAGAGTGCAGAACTAGTGGCTGCCCCATAGACAATAATTGTAATTAAGCCATGATATATAGATATAGATAGATATAGATATAGATAGATATAGATAGATATAGATATAGATATAGATATAGATATAGATATAGATATAGATATAGAT